>JAOWBW010001509.1:0-72316 GCA_026119855.1 Campanula takesimana | reverse complement strand
CATAAATATTTAAATAAATAATAATTTAAATAAATAATTAAGCAAATAAATAAATAATAATTATTTATTACTAATAAAATAGGGCCTAGATTTCGGGTCGTGACATTCACTCCCCTTAAAGAAAATTCGACCCGAATTTTAACGAGACTTACCTTAAACGAAAAGCCACGGAAATTTCCTCTCGATCTCATCACGGAGCTCCCACGTCGACTCTTCGATATTATGATTCCTCCAAAGAACTCTACCAACGCGATGCTTTTGCTCCTCAACTCTTGGACTTTAGAATCTAGAATCCGAACAGGTCGTTCCTCATAAGACATATCTGGTTCAATATCCTCCGGTATCCTCGGTAACACGTGAGATGGATCATGAACATACTTTCGAAGCATAGAAACGTGAAAGACGTTGTGCAACCGGTCTAAAGATGACGGTAACGCAAGTCAATACGCAAGAAGTCCAACCTTTCCCAAAATCTCAAACGGACCAATAAACCTCGGAGCCAATTTACCCTTCTTCCCAAACCTACGAATACCCACCTTCGGAGATACTTTCAAGAACACCAAATCACCGGTCTGAAAGCTAAGATCTCGCCTTCGGTTGTCTGCGTAGCTCTTATGTCGACTCTGGGCTGTCTTCAATCTATCCCGGATAACTTTAACCTTTTCAACCGAATCCCGAAGCAAATCAATACCCACGATCTTCGCTTCACTGACCTCATCCCAATAAATAGGCGATCTACACTTTCTTCCATACAAGGCCTCATACGGTGCCATCTCGATACTAGCCTGATAACTGTTGTTGTAAGAGAACTCCACTAACGGTAGGTGCGAATCCCAAGAATCAGAAAAGTCTATCGCACAAGATCGCAACATATCCTCAAGAATCTGAATAGTCCTCTCAGATTGACCGTCGGTCTGGGATGAAAAGCTGTACTGAATCGCAAATCTGTACCCAAAGCTTCCTAAAACGCCTTCCAGAATCTGGAAGTAAACCTCGGGTCTCGATCTGACACAATGCTAACCGGAACTCCATGCAATCTCACGATCTCATCGATGTAAAGGGTCGCAAGCTTCTCCATCGAATACCTGATGTCAATAGGCAAGAAATGGGCACTCTTGGTCAATCTATCCACTATTACCCAAACACTGTCATACTTCCTACGGGTACGAGGTAATCCCGTAACGAAATCCATAGTCACATGCTCCCATTTCCACTCGGGAATCTCTAACGGCTGAAGTAATCCCGGTGTCTCTGATGCTCGGCTTTGACCTGCTGACAAGTTAAACACTTCGAAACATACTCCGCTATTTCCCTCTTCATATTAATCCACCAAAATTGTTGCTTCAAATCCTGATACATCTTCGTACTACCCGGATGAATAGTATACCTCGATTTATGACCCTCATCAAGAACTCTCTGTTTAATTCCATCAACATCCTGAACACACAAACGACCACGGAAAGTCAACACTCCACTCGAACTCAATGAAAATCCTCGAAGTTCTTTTCCTTCAATTTACCCATTATCTTCACCAACTCGGGATCCTCTTTCTGAGCTTCCCTTATCCTCTGAATTAGGGTCGGAGACACCCTAATATTCGCAAAAATAGCCCCATGTCTCGATTCACGAGGAGACCAATCTCGAACATCCTCAAGCATTTTCCACTCTCGAACCATCATCGAAGCCACATAAGATTTTCTACTAATCGCATCGGCTACCACATTCGCCTTTCCCGGGTGATAAGAAATCGTACAATCGTAATCCTTCAATAATTCCATCCATCGGCGCTGTCGGTTATTCAACTCTTTCTGAGAAAAGGTACTTCAAACTCTTGTGATCGTAAAAATCTCGAACTTCGCTCCATAAAGATAGTGCTTCCACTTGTGCAACGCAAAGACAATAGCCGCTAACTCCATATCATGAGTCGGGTAATTCTGCTCACTAGGGGTCAACTTCCTCGAAGCATAAGCAATTACTTTCCCATTCTGCATCAACACACAACCCAAACCCTCTTTCGAAGCATCACTGTAAATCACTAGGCCATCGCTCCCATTAGGCAAAGTCAAGATCGGTGCTGTAGTCAACCTCTTCTTCAATTCCTCGAAACTCTTGTCACATTTCTCGTCCACACAAACGGAACATTCTTCCGGGTCAACTGAGTCATCGGAGTAGCAATCCTCGAAAACCCCTCAAAAATCTTCGGTAATAACCGGCTAAACCAAGAAAGCTTCTAATCTCTGTCACTGATTCGGGTCTCTTCCAATCCACTATTGCCTCTATCTTAGACGGATCCACAGAAATCCCATCTTAGAAATCACATGGCCCAGAAATGACACCTTCTCGAGCCAAAATTCGCATTTACTAAACTTAGCAAATAATTTCTCCCTCGCAAGAACGGATAAAACTGTCCTTAAGTGCTGCTCGTGCTCCTCTCGAGACTTAGAATAGACGAGAATGTCGTCGATGAAGACTACCACGAACGAATCAAGATAGGGGTGGAAAACTCGGTTCATCAAATCCATAAACACGGCCGGCGCGTTAGTCAACCAAACGGCATAACCAAAACTCATAATGACCATACCGAGTGCGAAAAGCAGTCTTCGGAATATCCTCCGATCGAACCTTCAACTGATGGTACCCACTCCTCAAATCAAGTTAGAGAAAACCACGGACCCTTGAAGCTGATCAAATAAATCATCGATGTGCGGTAGATGATACTTATTCTTCACCGTAACCTGATTCAACTTCCGGTAATCTATACACAATCTTAACGAACCATCTTTCTTCCGCACGAACAAGACCGGTGCTCCCCACGGGGAAACACTAGGGCGGATAAACCCTCGATCAAGCAACTCTTGCAACTGAACCTTTAACTCCTTCAACTCTGCGGGAGCTAACCTATAAGGTGCTTTCGAAATCGGAGCCGTACCCGGCAAAAGGTCTATACAAAACTCAATCTCACGATCGGGAGGCATATCATACTCGGTAGAGAAAACATCGGGAAATTCCCGGACTACCCGAACACTATCAAACTAGGGGATTCTTTCCTAGTATCAAGAACACTAGCCAAATACCCCTCACAACCACTATGCAATAATTTTCTCGCTTTCATAAAAGAAATTAAGCGAACCCTTCTACTCAGAGGACTAGCCTCAAACACGAATTTAGGCACATCGGGAATAGAAAAAGTAACAGTTTTCTTACGGCAATCAACGGAAGCATGAAACTTGCTCAACCAATCCTACCCAATATGACATCAAAGTCTTGGATAGGAAGAACCACTAAATCCGCGCAAAGGACACGACCACAATAACCACGTCACAAGCACGAAAGACTCGATCAGAAATCAAGCATTCTCCTATAGGGGTCGACACCTCTAGCACGTACGGTAAAGACTCGAATGCAGCATTTAACATGGAAGCAAATTGCACATAAATGTAAGAATGAGATGATCCTGGATCTACTAACGCTCGTGTGCTCACATTAGACACAGAAACAATACTCCAATAACGGATGGATCATCGGTAGCTTGTTGTTGATTCATGGCATAGACCTTCCCTTGAACTTTGGGCTTCCCGGCGGCATCCCTTTTCTGACCCTGATTAATACCAACTCCTGACCCGGATGCTTGTTCCTTGCCTCTAGTACAATCTCTTGCGAAATGCCCCATTTGACCACAATTGGTACACCTTCCCTGCTTCTTCCAACAACGGTCCTCTGAATGACCTTCCTTTTGACAATACGAACAAAGCCTCCTAATTTAGTTCCCATGGTTCCCGGAAGTGGTACCCGGGTTCCTTGGGATCGGTTGTCCTCGGGACTGAGATTGTCCCCCAAAGTTACCTCGATTATCAATCCTTGGTTGTGACTTGCTCTGCGCTCCTTGCTTACTCGGTTGGCCACCTCGGTCTTCCTCTTATGTTCCCCAATATCTTGCTCTATCAAATAGGCTCGGTCCACCGCATCTTGGAATGTCACAATCCGTTGAGCAATAAGTTGAGTACGGATGGAGGTCTTCAATCCCCGAATGAACCTCATAGCCTTTTGTTCCTCGGTCCTCACCAAATAGTCGCAATACCGGGCTAATTCTATGAACTTAGCCGAGTATTGTGCTATAGACAACACCCCTTGCTCCAGGTTGAGTAGCTCGATCTCCTTTCGGTTTTGATCAACGACCGGAATGAAATGCTCCTTGAATTGCGCACAAACAACTCCCACGCATACACCGTGTGAGTATCATCCCAAGTAGCTTTAACACCCTTCCACCAATGCTCGGCGGCTCCCACAAGTTTGTAAGCCGCAAACCGGACCTTGTCCTCATCCGTGCACCCAAATACATCATAAATCTTCTCCATAGACTCAATCCACAACTCAGCTTTCCTTACATCGGTTCCCCATTGAATTCAACCGGTTTCAACTTCAGAAATTACTCCAATCCATAGCGGGGTGGTGCTTGTTCTACCCTCGGACCTTGATCATGTATGGCCTTCATGGCCGCCTTGAACATGCCTTGAAACATGGCACGGGCTTCTTCCCTTGTATCGTTCTGATTTGCATTACCGGTACTACCTTCACCACTCCTTCTACGAACCATTGTAAACAAGTACCTGCATAAAACATCAACCGTTAATCACTCCGCACACTACTACCCACCTAGGTCATACTAATCCACCTATACTTATACATAGAGCTAATGCCATAGCTCTGATACCAACTGTCGCGACCCCGGACCCCGCGGGCCCGAGACCGCGATCTGGACGTCGACTCTAAAACCAAAACTAAGAAATACCAGAGTTAAAAATTTCATTTGATACCAAAAGGTGATGATCCAAAGTTTTACAAAACCAAGTTTGATAAAAACCAATTACAACTATCATAAACTTCCACAAGTTTATGCCCAACAAAATACAAATATACAATTCTTAATGACGTCAATGTTTGGTACAACTATCCCAAAATGGTTACACATTTACATAATGTAAAACAACCTATAACAACCTTCCCCAAAAGAATGGATCCACACTCGACGTCCTCTTTCTCGTGATCAGCGAGACTAATTAAGGAAAAACAAAGATAAAGAAAAGGGGGTGAGATAAATCTCAATAAGTTACTAATGCAACTACATGACATGCTATGATGCAATATACTATAAGCAATAATAAATATCACATAGCACATAGCATTTATCACATAACAGATAGCAGCGGAAATAAACACATAACAAAGGATATAGCCAAGGTTTTCCAAACTGGTACATCCAAATAAAGGATCGCTGCGCAGCTTCAATAATCAACAAATCATCATCTTCATAATAGCATGAAAGCCGAAGAGAAAACCCCGGTACCGGAACCAATAACCATAAAAGTGTCACAAGGGACAGGAGACATGCCACAAAGTCATGCTCCAAGTAAAGCTAAAATGCACACAAAGGAGCTAGCTCTTCTCACATCCAAGGCCAATCTGGAGGAGGGTAATAATGGGGCAAAACAATGGTCAACATCACAATGGACTTGGCCGTGCCATCATAACGTTTCGCATCGCCCAAACACACACAACATACCAGCTGGACTTTCACGTAAAGGCTAAGTAATAAAATACTAGCACGATAAACAACGAAGGATTCCAAAGTAGGGAATCATGCCAAATAATCACCAAGAAGATGAATGAACCAACAATACACAATAAAGGTGCTTCAAAATCCCAATTAACCATTAATGAATTTTCCAAACACAAACTTGATCACAAAGGACCCAATTCTATCACTAAAGGGTACTACAATGTTCACTAAGGTCAACTAGAAGGACACCCAAGACTTAGACCAAAACGCATTCTTCAATCACACAAACAAACAAAATGAAAACTTTCAGAGGACCGTGCGGCCGCCCAAAAGGGACTGTGCGGCCGCCCAACAAGGCCCTCAACCAAGCACAAAAGCTTTCAGAAAGATGCGCGGTCGCCCATACGAATTTGGGCGGTCGCCCAATACTCTGGAATTGCCAGAAATCAGGAAGAACAACATGGGTTCTTCCATTTTCAAACCCAAAACACATTTCACCCAAAATCCAACCTTCCAACTAGTATACTAATGTATCAACACAACTAATAAGTCTAAAAGACTCATACAACAACATTTAACAACCCAAAATCAAGAATCAAGCCCAACATTCACAAATCACCATTTTTAACCCAAAATCCAAATAAATTCCAAATAAATTCTAAACTCATCCAAACTTCAAATATAACACATCAAACATCATCTAAACATGATATGAACATTTTAGCATTAAAATGGGGGAAAAGTAACTTACTTGAAAATAATGAAAGTTGACGGAATTCGAATATTTTTGATTCTACGCGATCCTATCGACGATCTAAACAAGGTTCACGTTTTAAGAAATGAGAGATTATGAGAGGAAGATGGAGAAAATGAAGAGAGAAGATAAAGAAAGAAAACTTACCCCAAGCTAGAGAGAGAGAGAGAGTTTCTAGGGAGAGGAGAATGGGGGTGGAGTGTATGAGGGAGAAGGGGAGGAGTAGGGAGGGAGTAGGGAAATAATTTAAAAGATTTACACTTAGGCCCCCCTACACTACACTACACACAAACACTACACTCCCTACTAACAATTAAGACTCAACACTTCCACACTAGCCCAAATAACTCGAATAAAATGCTAGGCATAATTATTATAACACATAAATTGCACACATAAATATTTAAATAAATAATAATTTAAATAAATAATTAAGCAAATAAATAAATAATAATTATTTATTACTAATAAAATAGAGCCTAGATTTCGGGTCGTGACATTCACTCCCCCTTAAAGAAAATTCGACCCGAATTTTAACGAGACTTACCTTAAACGAAAAGCCATGGAAATTTCCTCTCGATCTCATCACGGAGCTCCCACGTCGACTCTTCGATATTATGATTCCTCCAAAGAACTCTAACCAACGCGATGCTTTTGCTCCTCAACTCTTGGACTTTAGAATCTAGAATCCGAACAGGTCGTTCCTCATAAGACATATCTGGTTCAATATCCTCCGGTATCCTCGGTAACACGTGAGATGGATCATGAACATACTTTCGAAGCATAGAAACGTGAAAGACGTTGTGCAACCGGTCTAAAGATGACGGTAACGCAAGTCGATACGCAAGAAGTCCAACCTTTCCCAAAATCTCAAACGGACCAATAAACCTCGGAGCCAATTTACCCTTCTTCCCAAACCTACGAATAACCACCTTCGGAGATACTTTCAAGAACACCAAATCACCGGTCTGAAAGCTAAGATCTCGCCTTCGGTTGTCTGCGTAGCTCTTATGTCGACTCTGGGCTGTCTTCAATCTATCCCGGATAACTTTAACCTTTTCAACCGAATCCCGAAGCAAATCAATACCCACGATCTTCGCTTCACTGACCTCATCCCAATAAATAGGCGATCTACACTTTCTTCCATACAAGGCCTCATACGGTGCCATCTCGATACTAGCCTGATAACTGTTGTTGTAAGAGAACTCCACTAACGGTAGGTGCGAATCCCAAGAATCAGAAAAGTCTATCGCACAAGATCGCAACATATCCTCAAGAATCTGAATAGTCCTCTCGGATTGACCGTCGGTCTGGGGATGAAAAGCTGTACTGAATCGCAAATCTGTACCCAAAGCTTCCTAAAACGCCTTCCAGAATCTGGAAGTAAACCTCGGGTCTCGATCTGACACAATGCTAACCGGAACTCCATGCAATCTCACGATCTCATCGATGTAAAGGGTCGCAAGCTTCTCCATCGAATACCTGATGTCAATAGGCAAGAAATGGGCACTCTTGGTCAATCTATCCACTATTACCCAAACACTGTCATACTTCCTACGGGTACGAGGTAATCCCGTAACGAAATCCATAGTCACATGCTCCCATTTCCACTCGGGAATCTCTAACGGCTGAAGTAATCCCGGTGTCTCTGATGCTCGGCTTTGACCTGCTGACAAGTTAAACACTTCGAAACATACTCCGCTATTTCCCTCTTCATATTAATCCACCAAAATTGTTGCTTCAAATCCTGATACATCTTCGTACTACCCGGATGAATAGTATACCTCGATTTATGACCCTCATCAAGAACTCTCTGTTTAATTCCATCAACATCCGGAACACACAAACTACCACGGAAAGTCAACACTCCACTCGAACTCAATGAAAAATCCTCGAAGTTCTTTTCCTTCAATTTACCCATTATCTTCACCAACTCGGGATCCTCTTTCTGAGCTTCCCTTATCCTCTGAATTAGGGTCGGAGACACCCTAATATTCGCAAAAATAGCCCCATGTCTCGATTCACGAGGAGACCAATCTCGAACATCCTCAAGCATTTTCCACTCTCGAACCATCATCGAAGCCACATAAGATTTTCTACTAATCGCATCGGCTACCACATTCGCCTTTCCCGGGTGATAAGAAATCGTACAATCGTAATCCTTCAATAATTCCATCCATCGGCGCTGTCGGTTATTCAACTCTTTCTGGGAGAAAAGGTACTTCAAACTCTTGTGATCCGTAAAAATCTCGAACTTCGCTCCATAAAGATAGTGCTTCCACTTGTGCAACGCAAAGACAATAGCCGCTAACTCCATATCATGAGTCGGGTAATTCTGCTCACTAGGGGTCAACTTCCTCGAAGCATAAGCAATTACTTTCCCATTCTGCATCAACACACAACCCAAACCCTCTTTCGAAGCATCACTGTAAATCACTAGGCCATCGCTCCCATTAGGCAAAGTCAAGATCGGTGCTGTAGTCAACCTCTTCTTCAATTCCTCGAAACTCTTGTCACATTTCTCGGTCCACACAAACGGAACATTCTTCCGGGTCAACTGAGTCATCAGAGTAGCAATCCTCGAAAACCCCTCAAAAAATCTTCGGTAATAACCGGCTAAACCAAGAAAGCTTCTAATCTCTGTCACTGATTCGGGTCTCTTCCAATCCACTATTGCCTCTATCTTAGACGGATCCACAGAAATCCCATCTTTAGAAATCACATGGCCCAGAAATGACACCTTCTCGAGCCAAAATTCGCATTTACTAAACTTAGCAAATAATTTCTCCCTCGCAAGAACGGATAAAACTGTCCTTAAGTGCTGCTCGTGCTCCTCTCGAGACTTAGAATAGACGAGAATGTCGTCGATGAAGACTACCACGAACGAATCAAGATAGGGGTGGAAAACTCGGTTCATCAAATCCATAAACACGGCCGGCGCGTTAGTCAACCCAAACGGCATAACCAAGAACTCATAATGACCATACCGAGTGCGAAAAGCAGTCTTCGGAATATCCTCCGATCGAACCTTCAACTGATGGTACCCACTCCTCAAATCAAGTTTAGAGAAAACCACGGACCCTTGAAGCTGATCAAATAAATCATCGATGTGCGGTAGATGATACTTATTCTTCACCGTAACCTGATTCAACTTCCGGTAATCTATACACAATCTTAACGAACCATCTTTCTTCCGCACGAACAAGACCGGTGCTCCCCACGGGGAAACACTAGGGCGGATAAACCTTCGATCAAGCAACTCTTGCAACTGAACCTTTAACTCCTTCAACTCTGCGGGAGCTAACCTATAAGGTGCTTTCGAAATCGGAGCCGTACCCGGCAAAAGGTCTATACAAAACTCAATCTCACGATCGGGAGGCATATCATACTCGGTAGAGAAAACATCGGGAAATTCCCGGACTACCCGAACACTATCAAAACTAGGGGATTCTTTCCTAGTATCAAGAACACTAGCCAAATACCCCTCACAACCACTATGCAATAATTTTCTCGCTTTCATAAAAGAAATTAAGCGAACCCTTCTACTCAGAGGACTAGCCTCAAACACGAATTTAGGCACATCGGGAATAGAAAAAGTAACAGTTTTCTTACGGCAATCAACGGAAGCATGAAACTTGCTCAACCAATCCATACCCAATATGACATCAAAGTCTTGGATAGGAAGAACCACTAAATCCGCGCAAAGGACACGACCACAAATAACCACGTCACAAGCACGAAAGACTCGATCAGAAATCAAGCATTCTCCTATAGGGGTCGACACCTCTAGCACGTACGGTAAAGACTCGAATGCAGCATTTAACATGGAAGCAAATTGCACATAAATGTAAGAATGAGATGATCCTGGATCTACTAACGCTCGTGTGCTCACATTAGACACAGAAACAATACCTCCAATAACGGATGGATCATCGGTAGCTTGTTGTTGATTCATGGCATAGACCTTCCCTTGAACTTTGGGCTTCCCGGCGGCATCCCTTTTCTGACCCTGATTAATACCAACTCCTGACCCGGATGCTTGTTCCTTGCCTCTAGTACAATCTCTTGCGAAATGCCCCATTTGACCACAATTGGTACACCTTCCCTGCTTCTTCCAACAACGGTCCTCTGAATGACCTTCCTTTTGACAATACGAACAAAGCCTCCTAATTTAGTTCCCATGGTTCCCGGAAGTGGTACCCGGGTTCCTTGGGATCGGTTGTCCTCGGGACTGAGATTGTCCCCCAAAGTTACCTCGATTATCAATCCTTGGTTGTGACTTGCTCTGCGCTCCTTGCTTACTCGGGTTGGCCACCTCGGTCTTCCTCTTATGTTCCCCAATATCTTGCTCTATCAAATAGGCTCGGTCCACCGCATCTTGGAATGTCACAATCCGTTGAGCAATAAGTTGAGTACGGATGGAGGTCTTCAATCCCCGAATGAACCTCATAGCCTTTTGTTCCTCGGTCCTCACTAAATAGTCGCAATACCGGGCTAATTCTATGAACTTAGCCGAGTATTGTGCTATAGACAACACCCCTTGCTCCAGGTTGAGTAGCTCGATCTCCTTTTGGTTTTGATCAACGACCGGAATGAAATGCTCCTTGAATTTGCGCACAAACAACTCCCACGCATACACCGTGTGAGTATCATCCCAAGTAGCTTTAACACCCTTCCACCAATGCTCGGCGGCTCCCACAAGTTTGTAAGCCGCAAACCGGACCTTGTCCTCATCCGTGCACCCAAATACATCATAAATCTTCTCCATAGACTCAATCCACAACTCAGCTTTCCTTACATCGGGTTCCCCATTGAATTCAACCGGTTTCAACTTCAGAAATTACTCCAATCCATAGCGGGGTGGTGCTTGTTCTACCCTCGGACCTTGATCATGTATGGCCTTCATGGCCGCCTTGAACATGCCTTGAAACATGGCACGGGCTTCTTCCCTTGTATCGTTCTGATTTGCATTACCGGTACTACCTTCACCACTCCTTCTACGAACCATTGTAAACAAGTACCTGCATAAAACATCAACCGTTAATCACTCCGCACACTACTACCCACCTAGGTCATACTAATCCACCTATACTTATACATAGAGCTAATGCCATAGCTCTGATACCAACTGTCGCGACCCCGGACCCCGCGGGCCCGAGACCGCGATCTGGACGTCGACTCTAAAACCAAAACTAAGAAATACCAGAGTTAAAATTTCATTTGATACCAAAAGGTGATGATCCAAAGTTTTACAAAACCAAGTTTGATAAAAACCAATTACAACTATCATAAACTTCCACAAGTTTATGCCCAACAAAATACAAATATACAATTCTTAATGACGTCAATGTTTGGTACAACTATCCCAAAATGGTTACACATTTACATAATGTAAAACAACCTATAACAACCTTCCCCAAAAGAATGGATCCACACTCGACGTCCTCTTTCTCGTGATCAGCGAGACTAATCCTTAGCACCTGGGGGGGGGGGGTTAAGGAAAAACAAAGATAAAGAAAAGGGGGTGAGATAAATCTCAATAAGTTACTAATGCAACTACATGACATGCTATGATGCAATATACTATAAGCAATAATAAATATCACATAGCACATAGCATTTATCACATAACAGATAGCAGCGGAAATAAACACATAACAAAGGATATAGCCAAGGTTTTCCAAACTGGTACATCCAAATAAAGGATCGCTGCGCAGCTTCAATAATCAACAAATCATCATCTTCATAATAGCATGAAAGCCGAAGAGAAAACCCCGGTACCGGAACCAATAACCATAAAAGTGTCACAAGGGACAGGAGACATGCCACAAAGTCATGCTCCAAGTAAAGCTAAAATGCACACAAAGGAGCTAGCTCTTCTCACATCCAAGGCCAATCTGGAGGAGGGTAATAATGGGGCAAAACAATGGTCAACATCACAATGGACTTGGCCGTGCCATCATAACGTTTCGCATCGCCCAAACACACACAACATACCAGCTGGACTTTCACGTAAAGGCTAAGTAATAAAATACTAGCACGATAAACAACGAAGGATTCCAAAGTAGGGAATCATGCCAAATAATCACCAAGAAGATGAAATGAACCAACAATACACAATAAAGGTGCTTCAAAATCCCAATTAACCATTAATGAATTTTCCAAACACAAACTTGATCACAAAGGACCCAATTCTATCACTAAAGGGTACTACAATGTTCACTAAGGTCAACTAGAAGGACACCCAAGACTTAGACCAAAACGCATTCTTCAATCACACAAACAAACAAAATGAAAACTTTCAGAGGACCGTGCGGCCGCCCAAAAGGGACTGTGCGGCCGCCCAACAAGGCCCTCAACCAAGCACAAAAGCTTTCAGAAAGATGCGCGGTCGCCCATACGAATTTGGGCGGTCGCCCAATACTCTGGAATTGCCAGAAATCGGGAAGAACAACATGGGTTCTTCCATTTTCAAACCCAAAACACATTTCACCCAAAATCCAACCTTCCAACTAGTATACTAATGTATCAACACAACTAATAAGTCTAAAAGACTCATACAACAACATTTAACAACCCAAAATCAAGAATCAAGCCCAACATTCACAAATCACCATTTTTAACCCAAAATCCAAATAAATTCCAAATAAATTCTAAACTCATCCAAACTTCAAATATAACACATCAAACATCATCTAAACATGATATGAACATTTTAGCATTAAAATGGGGGAAAAGTAACTTACTTGAAAATAATGAAAGTTGACGGAATTCGAATATTTTTTATTCTACGCGATCCTATCGACGATCTAAACAAGGTTCACGTTTTAAGAAATGAGAGATTATGAGAGGAAGATGGAGAAAATGAAGAGAGAAGATAAAGAAAGAAAACTTACCCCAAGCTAGAGATAGAGAGAGAGTTTCTAGGGAGAGGAGAATGGGGGTGGAGTGTATGAGGGAGAAGGGGAGGAGTAGGGAGGGAGTAGGGAAATAATTTAAAAGATTTACACTTAGGCCCCCCTCCACTACACTACACACAAACACTACACTCCCTACTAACAATTAAGACTCAACACTTCCACACTAGCCCAAATAACTCGAATAAAATGCTAGGCATAACCAAGAACTCATAATGACCATACCGAGTACGAAAACCAGTCTTCGGAATATCCTCCGATCGAACCTTCAACTGATGGTACCCACTCCTCAAATCAAGTTTAGAGAAAACCACAGACCCTTGAAGCTGATCAAATAAATCATCGATGTGCGGTAGAGGATACTTATTCTTCACCGTAACCTGATTCAACTTCCGGTAATCTATACACAATCTTAACGAACCATCTTTCTTCCGCACGAACAAGACCGGTGCTCCCCACGGGGAAACACTAGGGCGGATAAACCCTCAATCAAGCAACTCTTGCAACTGAACCTTTAACTCCTTCAACTCTGCGGGAGCTAACCTATAAGGTGCTTTCGAAATCGGAGCCGTACCCGGCAAAAGGTCTATACAAAACTCAATCTCACGATCGGGAGGCATATCATACTCGGTAGAGAAAACATCGGGAAATTCCCGGACTACCCGAACACTATCAAAACTAGGGGATTCTTTCCTAGTATCAAGAACACTAGCCAAATACCCCTCACAACCACTATGCAATAATTTTCTCGCTTTCATAAAAGAAATTAAGCGAACCCTTCTACTCATAGGACTAGCCTCAAACACGAATTTAGGCACATCGGGAATAGAAAAAGTAACAGTTTTCTTACGGCAATCAACGGAAGCATGAAACTTGCTCAACCAATCCATACCCAATATGACATCAAAGTCTTGGATAGGAAGAACCACTAAATCCGCGCAAAGGACACGACCACAAATAACCACGTCACAAGCATGAAAGACTCGATCAGAAATCAAGCATTCTCCTATAGGGGTCGACACCTCTAGCACGTACGGTAAAGACTCGAATGCAGCATTTAACATGGAAGCAAATTGCACAGAAATGTAAGAAAGAGATTTTCGGTAGGTTGAAAGATTGAAAATTTGTGTCTTAGAGATTTTTGGCAAATGATAAGTTAGTCAGATTTTAACTTAGGCAATGAGGTAGACAAACAAACACAATTCACAATTGTTCTTAAATCTTAAAGATCAAACACTAAAAGACAAACAAGATTAATGTGAACAAGTGAAGAACAATATGAACAAGATGAACAAGACTTAAAGTAAATTTGCAGAAAGGTAAAGTGCAGTAAGTAAAGAACACAATGATTTGGAAAGGTTCGATCTGTTTAAAAGATCTACGTCCTTTACCAAGATGGTCAGTCTTGGATTTTGAATGAGGTATATATTGATTCTTGAGTACAGATTACAGAGATGAAGTATGAATTAACACCTATTTCTATGAAGTTCAAATCCTAGACTTAGACCAGTGTATCCCTAATGATTCAATCTATGTGATTGATCAATCGGGGTGAGTGTGTGTGTAAGAATCAAGAGCTCTTTGAAATCTATATGATTTTAGAGCATAATGAATCTTGTGTGAGAGGCTTGAGATTTGATCTTGAAGGTTGCTGGAGATTTGTTGAAGACTTGAAGGTAGAGTGCTTGAAGATTCGAAGGATTCTGGAAATCTTGAGTATGATCTTCAATCACCAAGAATTTCAACAGCAATTTCTCTCTTAGAATCTCAGCTTATCTTCAATGAAGAATTCAAGGTCTATTTATAGCCTTGATGGAGAAACTAGCCGTTTGAATTCTTGGAGGGCAAGTTTGGAGGACAATGGGCTGTTGATTTCTAATTGGAGCTCAGTCTGAGTTGTCCTTTTGTTGCAGAGTCATGGTGGTCCAACTGTACTAAAATGACAGTTGTATTCAAATTTGAAATTTGAATTTACAACGTTCAAAACTAACCAAGGTAAGGACACACGTGTGACTATGGTTAAGTTTGAACCAACTTGAGTTTCTTCAACCATGGTTCCATGCGGTAGAGATTCACGTGGTAGGATGGAATCACGCGGCAAGGTTATCTGCGGCCAGCATAGAGAATGCGGCACCTTGGTCATGCGGTAGGTTACATGCGGCAGACATATGACCTACCTCATTTCTCCAGACTTAGAAAAAATTGAGGGTCCTAATCTGCTAAGCCTATCAAACTAGAAGGTGGACTATTCTAAATGAAGTACAAGTACTTCTTACAATATATCTTAAAGTCCACAAAGAGTAAAATAAGGTTATGGGATCAATCAAATCTAGGTAATAGGAGTGGTTTATAAATAAGCATACCCAACAATCTCCCCCTATTTGATTGAGACCATTACCTACTATAACAAAGGCTAATTCGTTGTACTTGGTAAAAACATGTTTTCAAGAATAAATATTTTATTAAATATCATGTCCCAAGTCAATGCACACTCTAAGCCAATGTCATAGATTTCTATCATCCTAAAAAGAAAAACAAATTACAATCCTAGAAGATAGAAATATTATTTGAAGCATTTTAAGATAAGTAATTAAAGAAGGATAGAGATGCATCAAACACAATAAACATACTCCAAATGATAATCATTGAGGCAAAGGAGTAATGGTCACAAAAGAGAAATTTTTGTCAAGTTACAGACCCAAAATAAAAACAGAAAAGTAAATTGTTTTAAACATTAAACATAAAATGTTTCAAATGACCACATACGGTCATATCAAATGCGGTCAATATCGATGAGGTCTTCAATGAATTTTGCGGCAAGAGGAAAGCGGTAAGCTGGGAAATTCAATCCTGGAATCATGACTGGAGCAGTGACTCCATCTTCTTCTTCCTCTTCACCGTGAGCTTGAACATTGCCGTGACCTGCTTCAGGAGGTTGAAAAGCTTCATGCGCAGCTTGAATCACGCCTTGTCTATTAAGCCTGTTCATTACCGTATTGATGCGGTTGGATAGGAGGTCAATCTTGGTAGATTGTCCTTCAATTCTGAAGTTGTTGACTTCAATGCGGTTGGTTTGAACTTTCATGGCTTCGGTCATTGCGGCAATTTTGGGAGTAAACTTTTCTACAACCGTAAGAAGTGCGGTATTTGTTTGAACCATAATTTCCTCCTTTAGAGAAGATTTCAATTTCTTCAGCTCCTTGCCCAGCTCATCCTTAATTTCAAGTTTATCATCATTCATTGACTTTGAAAGTTCTTTGCTTGCCCCCTCAACCCCACGAACAACACTGTTTCTAATGTAATCAGTTTGTTTTCTAAGAGCATCTTTGAGTGCGGCAAGAGTGAGGGAAGGAGTATCCGCTGCGGCAGGAAGTGGAGGAGCGGTAGAGGTGCTAGTTATTCTGCCAATGATGTCCTTCACGGCCTTTGTTATTACAACACTCTCCCCCTTAATGGTCGAAATCATTTCGGAGGGAGGTGCGGCAACATCTCGCTTCAAAGCGGCTTGATCAGTTTTCAACTCAATAACCTCTTCTCGAAGTGCCACCATACTAGACACTAGAGATTCAACCTGTGATTGGGTGTCTGCCTGCATCTGAGTTAAAAGTTTAACTGCGGCAAGGAGCTCAGCAGTGGATGATGCGGCAGCTTCAGGTTGGGCGGTCGAAGGGGTTGGCATGGCAGGTTTAGGAGCTGAGGTCGGAGGAACTTCAACGTGTTGCTCAGAAATAGTAACCCTTGGTGATATTGGCTCATCATCATCAATATCTTCAACAACAACAAAAGAACTCATCTTTTCAGGAGCAATATCTTCTTCAACATTTTCAACATCTATGGCTTTTTCTGCGGCAGACTTTTCACTTGCGGCAGAGCTTCCATTCTCTTCTTCAGAGATTTCATCCACAAGACCCTTTTCAATGGGTTTGGTTGGGGGTGCGGCATCATCAGCCTCAGAGAGATCAACATTTTCATCTTCAGTTTTCTCACTCTCATCTGCGGCAGACTCATCATTGCCTTCAGAGTGAGAGACTTCTTCCATATCATCTAGCTGAGCATCCAACACAAAATTCTTCGATATCTTTGGAGGAGCCACTGTAATATCTTCATCAGAGGTGAAGACTGGAGATGGAATTTCTGGGGATGGTTGCTTGGAGACCTTCGCCTTTTTAGAGATCTTGATAGGACTTGGAGTGTGAGATCTCTTTTTGAATGTTTTAACCTTCTCAACATGTCTCTCCCCCTGACTAGATGCATGTTTGGAGGATGATTTGGATTTGGAGGGCACGGTAGGTTGAGGGAGAACATAAGGTTGTTTTGGTGCGGTAGAGAGAGGCTTGGAAGGTTTTGATTTCAGAGGGGGTAAAAGTGAAGGTGAAGGGGATCTTGATGGTGCGGTAGGAGGTACAGAAGGTTTAGGTGCGGCAGACTTTGATGGAACGGTAGAAGCAATCTTGATTCCTTGGGAGACTGGCTTTGGCTTCCTTACCAGATCCTCAACCTTTTCTTTACCTTTAACAGAGGTGGGAGGAGAGGAGATTGCAATACCTTTAGACTTGGCCTTCTCTGCGGCAGCCTTCTTTCGCTCCTTCTCAAATGCGGCAGCATCCTCATCAGACATGATCCTATCACCCAAATTACCCAATCCACGCTTAGAGTATTTTGGTGGTTCATAGCTCTCAATTGGATCTTTGAGAAGATAATTCCTGTACATCTCATCACCAAAATTGTTGCGGTAATTGCCTCTCATTGACTTACGGTAGAAGTCTTTTGTGGTGGAGATAGGCACCTTGTAGTTCTTGTTTTTCTCATACAGATCTTTGATTCGGAGGGTTAGACCCATCAAGTAGGAAATCAACCTACTGTTCGTCCGATACTTGGTTTCGCCTTCATCTGCCGCATCCTTATATGATAGGATGTTTTCCTTCAAAACATCGTAGATAATTTGGCCCCAATCCAACTTCTTTCCCAGATAGATAGCAGCACATATCATCCATTGGGTGTTGTTAAAATTAGCATGATTGCCAGTCTTGCAAAGCAATGCATGATCCACCAGATGCCCAATGTGGTACATAACCTCACCTACATCCTTTCGCTGAATTCTCAGAATATATGCCGTGCCAGCAAGCTTCTTAGCAAGGCTTAGGGTTTCTGACTGTGAAATAGTTTCTGGTCCATCTCTACTCATTTTAATGCCAAGGGCATGAGCTAAGTCGCTAGAATCAAAGGATAGAGGGATTCCCATGACAGAGGCTTTGATAAACTTAGGATTAGAATCAGGCTCATCAGCACTTTCCATCTCAACAGCAGAGGTGAAGAATTCATCAACAAACGCAGGTAGATGGAAGTCTTGTTGAAGCGTAAAGAACGGTAAGATGCCGGACTTGTTGAGCCTAGCCAGAATGTTGCGGCCAATGGCATCCTTTTTAAGATCTTTAAGATCTAGAACTATGCCAGGAATAAAGTGATTTAGATCCTGAAACAAAACAAAGTAAAGTTGAGAACAAGGTAGATCGTGCGGTCACTTGACAAGAGTGTAAAGCAATGGTGGTGCGGTCAAGTGAGGCACGGTAGGGAAGAAATACGGTAAGGAGAAGATGGAAATACCAAGGTTACCGCAAACAACAAAGTGTTGCAAAAAAGTGAATCAAAATGTGAACATTTTATAAACACTAAATAACAAACGAGGGTATGAAAAGAGGGATCAAAAATATGAACTATGTCAAGAACACGAAGAACATTTTGATGAACATGATGAACATCATAAGCACAGTTACCCAGATTCCCAGAAAGATGACTAAAACAAATGAAAATGACCTGGGAAGAATCGGAAATGTCTATAGATTAATAAAAACGCATCAATTTCATGAACTAAACAACATCAAACTCAGATATTAAAAGGGGAAAGTGTTTGAATGTCGAAAATTCAAAAACCCATTTGGCTAAAATGAATTCAACCACAAACTGGATAAAGTACTATGAAATCTACAAATATATGAACTAGAACCAAGAATAAACAATCAATGCAAGATTTTCATATCACTAACTTACGAGATTGAAGAGAGATTTCAAGGAATATGAAGGGTTGTCGAGTTTTCTACCTAGAATACGAAAAAAATGAGAAATTGAAAATTCATACCATAACAACGACGGGAGGAGTGGATTGAATTGGAGGTTCGTCTCTTGTTTCAACAGATTTCGAAGTCCTCTTAGATGGGTGTTTAGAAGTCATTTATATATTGTGAGAATGAGAGTAAGGAAGGCGGTTTTAGAGAGAAGTTTAGAGAGAGAGAGAAAGGTTTTGAATTTTCTGAAAAGGTAATATGAGCAGAGTGGTGGAGAGAGAAGGAGGTGGAACGGTTTTGATGGAAGGTGGTTTTCAGATGTCAGAGTGATGGGATGATGGGAGGGGGTTAACTCTGCAAAAAGGGCGGATGTGACCTAGGGTCTAGTTTTCATTAAATACAAGGTTGCAGAGGGTCACATCGGACTAGCCAATGACGGCTTAGATATTTTTAAGGAATAAAAATTAAATGCTGCAAATTTAATGCCCTAAAAGATTTGAATTTATTAAAAACGAGGGAAAATAGAAAGTTACCTTTATACCCTTGAGGTAGATATGACCAAAACATCCTAAATATCTTTAAGTTTGAGTAACTTACCTGGGGTCCTTGTGTGGTAACTATGAGGTCGACCGTGACATGTGCGGTCGATTGAGGTCTTACCTTGGTTGTTTTAGCTTTTGGTATATGCGGCAGCATAGTTGATGCGGCAGACATGAGTTGCGGTCAAGTGAGTTTAGAGGTTTGTGTTATATGCTTGACCGTGAGTTGGTCTGCCGTGTACCTATCTTGATATTGAACTTTTGACAAACATTAGTACAAGAAATTATATGGACAAGTTTGAGTTAGAGTTCAAGCATACTCATTTCTCCTCTTAGATACCTAAATCTCTTGGAATCAAGAGCCTTGGTGAGAATATCTGCAATTTGATCATCAGTACTTACATACTCTAGATGGATATTACCTTTTTCAACATGATCCTTGAGAAAGTGGTATTTGATATCAATGTGTTTGGTCTTGGAATGCATGACAGGGTTGTTGGAGACAGCAATGGTAGATGTATTGTCACAAAAGATTGGACAATTTTCTTCTTTGATTCCGTAGTCAACCAATTGTTGCTTCATCCACAACACTTGGCCGTAGAGCTTCCAGCAGCTATATATTCAGCTTCTGTGGTAGATACAGAGACTGAGGCTTGTTTCTTGCTTGCCCATGAAACTAGTCGATTTCCAAGGAAATGACAAGTTCCACTTGTGCTTTTCCTGTCAATGGTACATGCTGCGTAATCTGCATCTGAGTAACCTATAAGATCAAAAGTTGAATCTTTGGATTACCAAAGTCCAAGGTTAGTAGTCCCAGATAGATATCGAATAATACGTTTAACAGCAATAAGATGTGCTTCTCTAGGATCAGCTTGATAACGGGCACAAACGCAAACACTAAACATGATATCTGGCCTACTAGCAGTTAAGTATAGGAGAGAGCCAATCATACCTCGATATAAGGTTTGATCAACCTTCTTACCTTTCAAGTCTTTATCTAGCTTGTTACCAGTAGCCATAGGAGTGTCGTATGCCTTTGCATTTTCAAGTCCAAATTTCTTGATAAGATCTCTTGTGTACTTTGCTTGGTTGAGGAAGATGCCTTCAGCACATTGTTTAATTTGAAGTCCAAGGAAGAATGTCAATTCTCCCATCATGCTCATCTCAAATTTTCTTTTCATGAGTTTCTCAAAACGCTTACACAATAATTCATTAGTAGAACCAAAAATAATATCATCTACATATATTTGAACAAGTAAAGTATGATCATTATATTTAGCAATGAATAAAGTTGTGTCGATCTTACCACGCTTGAATCCCTTTTCAAGGAGAAACTTAGATAGAGTATCATACCATGCTCGTGGAGCTTGTTTGAGTCCATACAAGGCTTTACGGAGTTTGTAGACATGATTTGGAAATTTGGGATCTTCAAATCCGGGCAGTTGAGCAACAAAGACGGTTTCTTGAAGTTCTCCGTTGAGAAATGCACTCTTCACATCCATTTGATATAGCTTGAATCTTTTGTAAGAGGCATAAGCTAAGAATATCCTTATAGCTTCGAGTCTTGCAACGGGGGTAAATGTTTCATCATAATCAATGCCTTCTTCTTGTCTATATCCTTGTGCAACCAACCTAGCTTTGTTCCTTGTGATGCTTCTATTCTCGTCCATCTTGTTTTGGAACACCCACTTTGTACCAATCACTCCTTGATCTTGTGGCCTTGGAACCAAGGTCCAAACTTTACATCTTTCAAATTGGTTGAGCTCTTCTTGCATAGCCACAACCCAACTTGAGTCCTGGAGTGCTTCATCAACTTTCTTAGGTTCAACTTGAGATATGAATGCGGTAAGTGCATCATAGTTTGATCTTCTTGTTCTAACACCAGAATGCAAATCACCAATGATATTCTGAATTGGGTGATCTCTAACCTCACGAACTTCTTGAGGTAAGTCTGGTTGAGTTGATGGTGGTTGTAAGTCTTCTAGTGGTACATCATTTGAGCCATCCCAATCATAAGTAATTTGAGGGATAGGTTCTTCAACATTTATGGGTGTCTCAACTTCAACTCCATTTGAGGTAGCAGCAGATGAGGTAGCTTCTGGTGCTTCATATGAGGTAGGTGGAGGTGCAGTTGAGGTAGATGGGTTTCCTTGAGTTGATTGATTTTGTGGTTGAATTGTACCTGTCTCATTTATCTCAACAAAATCATCAGCAACATTTGGAGCCATATGTGGCTCAAGGAGAGAATATTCATCAAAAGTAACATGGACGGATTCAACTATCTTAAGAGTGGTTTTATTAAATACACGAAAATCTTTTGAGTGTTTAGCATACCCAATAAATATACCTTCATCGGCTTTAGGAGCAAATTTACCTCGATGTTCTTTACCGTTGTAGAGTATAAAGCATTTGCATCCAAATATCTTGAAGTATACTATGTTGGGGGTTCTTCCTCTCCAAAGTTCATAAGGAGTTTTGTTGTAGGTCTTATTGATGAGGGGTCTATTTTGAGTGAAGCATGCTGTGTTGACGGCTTCAGCCCAAAAATATTGAGGTAGCTTTGCTTCAGCAATCATTGTCTTTCCGGCCTCTATCAACGTTCTATTCTTTCTTTCCACTACACCGTTTTGTTGTGGAACTCCAGCAGCAGAGAAGTTGTGGTCAATACCATGATCATCACAGTATTGAGCAACACCGTTGTTCTTGAATTCTGTACCGTTGTCGGATCGAACACTAACGATGTCATCTTCTTTTTGTGTTTGGAGATGTCTAAAGAGTGCGGTCAAAATGTCATAACAATCATCTTTGGAGCTCATCATCTCGACCCACGTATATCTTGAGTACTCATCTACCAAAACTAAGGAATATCTATTTCCTCCAGTACTTGCGGTAGAAACAGGTCCAAACAGGTCCATTTGTAGTAGTTGCAAACATCTAGAAGTTGAAGGTGTCGTCTTGATGGAGAAAGACGCTTTTGGTTGTTTGCCTAGTTGACATGCTGTGCACTTCTCATCGTGGTGATCAGCTACTTTGGGTAGACCACGAACTAGATTTTCTCTCCCAATCTTGGAGAGATACTTGAAGTTTAAGTGACTTAGTCTTTTATGCCATAGCCAACTATTTTCACTAACATTCTTTGCTACAAAACAGAGATTAGAAAAAATGCAAGATGAATTAAAATCAACAACATAAACATTTTTTTACGAATCCCTTTGAGCAAAGTGACGCCGGATATGCCATCTTTGATGAGACAGAAATTTGAAGTGAAGTGGCATTGCAATCCTTTGTCGCAGAACTGAGATATTGAGAGTAGATTGTGTTGTAGTCCAATAACTAGAGAGACTTCTTGGATGGTGATTTTTCCTTTACAAATGACTCCATATCCTACAGTCTTTCCTTTGTTATTATCTCCGAAGGTTACCGATGGCCCTTTTTCTTCACGGACATCTTCCAATAAGTTGATATCTCCGGTCATGTGCCTTGAACAACCACTATCGAGATACCATAAACTTGATCTATCCTTGGAGAGTCCAGCCATTAAGCAGAGAACCTATAAAATAAACATTTAAGAACAAGGTCCCCTTTTATTCTTTTGGGTCCAAAGGGTTAGCAACTTTTAACAACCCACACTTGCCTCACAGAAGGGGGTTTAAGCCTTCTGGGATTTGGTGTGAATCTTAAAAGACAATCAGCAGCCTTGTGACCATAATCATCACACACGGAACAATGGTGGAAGCCACCCAACTGAGGTTTAACAAACTTTGTCATGGTCTTCAGCACAACATCGTTTACAGGTGTGGATGCGGTCTCCTTTACAAAGTTCACCCTCTTGAACTTTGCTGCATTTCCACCATATGCGGTCGACTTACCACGGAAGGTAGTCTTCCGCGGTAGGAAGACTCTGCCTTGCCGCATGAGGTAGAATCTGCGGTAGGTTCATCAACGGCAATACCTTTCATCTTTGCCTTGCCAGTTTGTTTCTTAGGGTAGACATAGTTGAACTCTAGTTTCTTCTTTGGTTCTTGTCCTACACCCTTTGAAACATGATGTTTAGCCTTCGACCCTTCCAAAGTTTCCTGGGTAAATTTCTTATCTCTTTCACAACAAGATGCACATTTAAAGTTGTCACTAGTTTGAAATCCTAAGCCTTCCTTATCACCACTAGGCTTTTGGGATTCTAAGATTTATTCCATAGTGAGACGAGAATTGGTCCACTCATTAGTGATCTTTTTCAAGTCATTTATCTCAGCGACCAATTCATCATTTTTAACTTTAAATATAGCATTTTGTTCTTCTAAGAAACGGTTTCGATCAGTAAGAGGAGTCATGCTCTTGATCTGCTCCTTAAGGAGGGTGAGTTCAGATCTTAGTAGAGATTTGTCCGTCTTAAGCTGGGAAATTTCTTCAGTTGAAAGTGCTAAAGCTTCCTTCATGCCAGAAAACTTACTAATTACCTGTTCAGCTTTTGCAAACATCTTTTCTTGTTCATCGAGGGAAATGTCAAACTTGACTTGAGGCGTGGTAGACAGAACTTCCTTCACTTTGGGGTTTAGTAGAGCCTTCTTTGCTGCACTAACATCACATCTTGAAAATAGAAGATCACCATTCTTTTGAACCGGAGTTAGGAATCCTTTTTCAGCAAGTTCATCGGCCGTATAACTTATCCGTTTAGGTTTTGCATTTGGTGAGCGACGACTTTTATTATCATCCTCATCATTGGACTGAACGACCAAACAAATGTGACCTTCTTCAGAATCCTCATCGCTTTCATCAGAGTCTGACTCTATCCAAGTAGCTAACTCTTTTGAGGTAGAGTCTTCTTCAGCCATCATTCCCTTTTGCTTTGAATACCTTGGAGTAAAGTTACTTTTCTTCTTCATATATTCATACTTGGGAATTGGACATTCTGATGCGAAGTGACCTGGTTTCCTGCAATTAAAACAAACAAGATCTTCTTTCTTCTTGGAGAAGTTGAAGTTCTCTTTCTTCTTTGAAGGGCTGCTCCTTGAAAACCTTGTTGGAGCTTTGCTTGTTGATCCGGGTCTTGCTGTCTTTCTGAACTTTTGGAATCTTTTCACGAACATAGCAAAATCATCATCATCCATATCAAGTAAATCTGATGTGGAGATTTTTGGATCTTCTTCCTCGATCACTTCTTCCTTTTGAGCAACCAACGATAAGCTCTTTGTTTTTCCTTCCATTTCAAAGACCTTGAGGTTGGCATAGAGGCTTCTGAGAGACATGTCATCTAGTAGCTTGGTATCTTCAAGAGTATTTCCTTTGTGTAGATATTGCAAACCAAGAGCGGCAAGAAAATTAACATTGATTTCTTTCTTGGTAAGCTTCTTTCCGAGTGCTGTATAAGTACTCACGATCTCACAATAACGATCATAAGTGGCTCTTAGTGATTCACCGGGGATCTTAGCAAAGTTTTTGAATCTTCTTTGAATTGCAAACTTTTTGCTTTCCTTGCAAGCTTGATCTCCTTCGATGTAATCTTCAATTGCATCCCAAAGTTCTTTTGCAGTAGAACATTCCATGATCTGTCGACGCTGTGACGTACTCAAGGTACTTAGAAGTATGCTTTTTGCTTTCACATCCATTCCAACCAGTCTTTTCTCTTCATCGGTCCATTCAGCTTTTGGTTTCTTGATAGTCGGATTTGCACCATTGATTTCTGGATCCGGATTAGCTTTCATTGGGAAGTATGGTCCAATGGTAAGACAATCACCAAGTTGCTCGTCCATAGAGTAGAACTGAGTTAGAATGCTGTGCTTCCATACGTCAAAATTATCTTCGTCGAACGCTGGAACGTGAGTGAAGTTAACCGTTGCCATAGTTTTCTGACTTGCCATTTTGAATCGGCACCCAAGCTGTTAAGCTTAAAAAAAACCGAAGTTTTATAAAGGTGTTTGCTCCGATACCACTTGTTGGTCCCAGAGACACAACAAGGGTATGAAAAGAGGCTAGAGGGGGGGGGGGGTGAATAGCCTATTTAAAATTTCAACCCTTTTTCAAAATTCAACCTTTATGCTTACACTTGAATTTTGCGGTAGATAAAAACCACGCGGTCAAGTATAAAATGCACAGCGGAAGTTTTCGTTGAAACAAGTTAAGAGTTGGTTTTGATAAGTTCAATGCGGTAGGTTGGTTTGCGGTAGGTAGTGCGGTAGGTTAAAATGCGGTAGGTAGGAGTGCGGTAGGTTAAAGTGAGGTAGGTTGAAAGATTGAAAATTTGTGTCTTAGAGATTTTCGGCAAATGATAAGTTAGTTAGATTTTAACTTAGGCAATGAGGTAGACAAACAAACACAATTCACAATTGTTTTTAAATCTGAAAGATCAAACACTAAAAGACAAACAAGATTAATGTGAACAAGTGAAGAACAATATGAACATGATGAACAAGACTTAAAGTAAATTTGCAGAAAGGTAAAGTGCAGTAAGTAAAGAACACAATGATTTGGAAAGGTTCGATCTGTTAAAAGATCTACGTCCTTTACCAAGATGGTCAGTCTTGGATTTTGAATGAGGTATATATTGATTCTTGAGTACAGATTACAGAGATGAAGTATGAATCAACACCTATTTCTATGAAGTTCAAATCCTAGACTTAGACCAGTGTATCCCTAATGATTCAATCTATGTGATTGATCAATCGGGGTGAGTGTGTGTGTAAGAATCAAGAGCTCTTTGAAATCTATATGATTTTAGAGCCTAATGAATCTTGTGTGAGAGGCTTGAGATTTGATCTTGAAGGTTGCTGGAGATTTGTTGAAGACTTGAAGGTTGAGTGCTTGAAGATTCGAAGGATTCTGGAAATCTTGAGTATGATCTTCAATCACCAAGAATTTCAACAGCAATTTCTCTCTTAGAATCTCAGCTTATCTTCAATGAAGAATTCAAGGTCTATTTATAGCCTTGATGGAGAAACTAGCCGTTTGAATTCTTGGAGGGCAAGTTTGGAGGACAATGAGCTGTTGATTTCTAATTGGAGCTCAGTCTGAGTTGTCCTTTTGTTGCAGAGTCATGGTGGTCCAACTGTACTAAAATGACAGTTGTATTCAAATTTGAAATTGCAACGTTCAAAACTAACCAAGGTAAGGACACACGTGTGACTATGGTTAAGTTTGAACCAACTTGAGTTTCTTCAACCATGGTTCCATGCGGTAGAGATTCACGCGGTAGGATGGAATCATGCGGCAAGGTTATCTGCGGCCAGCATAGAGAATGCGTCACCTTGGTCATGCGGTAGGTTACATACGGCAGACATATGACCTACCTCATTTTTCCAGACTTAGAAAAAATTGAGGGTCCTAATCTGCTAAGCCTATCAAACTAGAAGGTGGACTATTCTAAATGAAGTACAAGTACTTCTTACAATATATCTTAAAGTCCACAAAGAGTAAAATAAGGTTATGGGATCAATCAAATCTAGGTAATAGGAGTGGTTTATAAATAAGCATACCCAACAGTTTCACCTAAAAAACTATACTTCTCCCCCCTGAAATGATCAGCAAGGGTCTCAATTTATAAGGACTGAGGGTGCCCAAACCATCCGTACGGATTGGCCCCTCTCGTGTCCAAACCATCCGTACGGCTCAGCCTGGCGAGCTTCTGGATTTTTCCAAGTTTAATTCCAGAGCAGTCCTGGAATTTTTAGTTTATTCTAGTGAGGTCCCAGCCTATCAGTTTATCCCTGAATGGTGCTAAGAGTTCCTCTAAGGTTGGTCGATTTTAGATTGGGGTACTTACAGAGCCCCTCGGCAACGTCGCTTTGGAAAAGCGGGGCTGTCGATAAAAATAAGCATCCCAATCTGATGGGAGGACGGCTTGATCGATTTTGGTTTGCATGGCTGGAGCCAGGGGTATAGGATTCCTACGTATCCCGTTTGCAGGGAATCAAGCCTAACGTTGTTCGGAAAAGGAGAGAAGTTTTGAGGCTATCCAAACCTAAGGGTTAGGCGGATATCAGTCATCATTTCCTAGGGGGACGAGCATGACTCTTGGCGAGTTTAGAGGCGGGACATGGTCAACTTGGCTCTATGGAGAAGGTTGACTTACACAAGGACGCGCGACTCTCGGCGGGTCAGAGGCAAGACATGGTCAACTTAGCTCTATGGAGAGGGTTGACTTACAAGGAAGCGTGACTTTTGGCGAGTCAGAGGCGGGACATGGTCAACTTGGCTCTATGGAGAGGGTTGACTTACACAAGGAAGCGTGACTCTCGGAGTCAAAGGCGGGACATGGTCAACTTGGCTCTATGGAGAGGGTTGACTTACACAAGGAAGCGTGACTCTCGGAGTCAGAGGCGGGACATGGTCAACTTGGCTCTATGGAGAGGGTTGAATTACACAAGGAAGCGTAACTCTCAGGGTCAGAGGCGGGACATGGTCAACTTGGCTCTATGGAGAGGGTTGACTTCCACAAGGAAGCGTGACCCTCGGGGTCAGAGGCGGGACATGGTCAACTTGGCTTTATGGAGAGGGTTGACTTACACAAGGAAGCGTAACCCTCGGGGTCAAAGGCGGGACATGGTCAACTTGGCTCTATGGAGAGGGTTGACTTGCACAAGGAAGCATGACTCTCGGGGTCAGAGGCGGGACATGGTCAACGTGGCTCTATGGAGAGGGTTGATTACACAAGGATGGTCTTACGTCATTTTGGACTGCCGGGACAAAGGCTTCAACCTATAATGACTATTCTAAGTCAAGTCTTGGTCAACTCCATCTTTGAGGAGTTTGACGGGAAAATTGGTCTTACATCCGATTAAGGACTGCCGGGGATAAGGACCTCAACCTATAATGACTATTCTGAGTCAAGGCTTGGTCAACTCCATCTTTGGGGAGTTTGACGGGAAAACTGGTCTTACGTTCGACTAAGGACTGCCGGGGACAAGGACCTCAACCAATAATGACTATTCTGAGTCAAGGCTTGGTCAACTTCATCTTTAGGGAGTTTGATGGGAAAACTAGTCTTACGTCTGACTAAAGACTGTTGGGGACAAAGACTTCAACCTATGATGACTATTCTGAGTCAAGACTTGGTCAACTCCATCTTTGGGGAGTTTGATGGGAAAACTGGTCTTATGTCCGACTAAGGACTGCCGGGACAAGGCTTGAACCTAAAATGACCACTCTAGTTCAAAGCTTGGGTTGGGTCAATACTACTCTTCAGGACGGTTGACACATTTTCTTGACACCGGGGAAGACCCTAGGGCAAACCGTTAAGACACATTGTGGACGAAAGAGTCCAAAACTTTGTGAAAATCATTTTGAGAGGAGATCAAAAGCATTTTGTTTGAAACATTGTTTTTAGCAAATCTTTTAACGAAGCATGTTATTCAAGTTTTTGATTTTAATTTAACCGTGAGGTTTGTTATGCATACAGTCCTTTGGAGCTTTGTTCATTCATTGAGAAGTAACTGGTGGTAGAAAATTTGCTTTGTCACTGTCGTGGGGATATCCCCAATGTCATCTTTGTCGTTGATGTCGGGGTAGCCCCATGTCCTTGTTGTTGTTGATGTTAGGGTAGCCCCATGTCCTTATTTATCGTTAACGTGGAGGTAGCCCCGGTGTCATCCTCCGACCTTTAACGTTGGCGTAGACCTAATATCCCCTTTTGACCTTTGAAGTGAAGTTAGGAACCCATCCCTTTTTCATGACGCACCCTTTCTTTTGCCTAGGCCACCCTTTCGGGTTTTCAACCTAGCGGGCATCTCTTTTGCGTCTTTTATGGCACACCCTGTTTTTGCGTAGGCCGCCCTTACGGGTTTTCAACCTAGCAGGCTACTTTTTTGGTGCCTTTTTTTTATGAGTGGTCCAGCCGACTCGATAGAACAGGGACTTTAAAGTATTTTTCTTGGAGGAAACATGCAAGGGCATTTTATTTGGGAAAGAGTCCCTTTTGAGCAATGTATCATGAAATGGGAGGAAGCCCTTGCTTGACAGAACAAAAGTGTTTAGCTCTTTCCTAAGATGGAGAAAAGAAGACTTGTCGAGACATTTTGAAATTTGCCTTAGTTAATATCATCAAATGATTGCTTGAATGGACCATGTTTGTCATTAAGTCAAGATTATAGCAAGCAATTAGCCTTAACATGTATAAATGTTGTGATCAATTAAGATTAAGATTCTTTTAATGGCAAGATCGGGAGGGGAAGGTGTTTATGGGGAATTAGCCCAAAGAAGGTGTGTCTTGGGAAATTGGTCATTGAAAGGACCGAGGTTTGATGGCTTTGTTTCATGTTATGACCGGACCCAAAGGTTGCCTACGTTCCCCCCAGTTTGAGGAGCTCAGGTCGCCGTAGTTCAGCCTTGGATCGTCTTTTGTCAAAGTCGGTGCCCTTTTGAAGGATGTTGTTGCTTTGCTGATGTAGATCGCTTTGCTTCCTTGTTCTTTGAGGTGGACTTTCGCAGAGAGCTTTTGAGGCACACTTCCTCTTTGCATATATTCATTTCCTTTCCTTCATTCCATTATTCATTTCTTTTCTCTCTTTTTTTTGTTTTTTTTTAGAGAGAGAGAGAGAGAGGGGAAACATTAGCCCCAACTTGCTATCTTGGACATTAGCTCATCTGTAACCCCTTGGTAGAATGTCCGTCACTTCTCACTTTGACTTTTACAGATCCGGGAAGTCCTTTGCTTGGTTGCTCACGCGCGATCACGGTTGAATCTTGGTGGTTGAGCAACAACATCCTTGCCTTTTCATTGTCTCGGGATGCCTTTAATGTGCATCAAGAATTTGTATCGGAAAGGTGTATCGGGTTGTGTACCGGGAAATGTGTATCGGGAATGTGTATCGGGGAAGGCTTGCCATTAATGGTTTCTTCATTCCAATTGATCACAACATTTATTCACATCAAGATTAATTGTTTGCAGTTAGCGTTTTTATTCGTGTTAGGTCCATTCGTCCTTAATGAGTCGTCATTGACTAGTATGCTTAGAAGTCAATTCATCATTTTAGGGACGTAGCAATCAATTGATAATAACAAGCAAGGAAATTTCAAGAGTAAATATATATTTCAAATAATGTCTCAAGTCTAGAGAGAAGAGAAGGAAAATGACTCTTTTATTTAGATAACTTTGTACATACATGTCCAAGTACGGACCTCTGCAAAAATAAAAAGACACAGTCCGGGACGGACTTTGATAAAAGTCTAGATCCTACGAGGCTGAAAGACTCACATTTTTTTAGGGATGTGCTCCCATGAGGTACGGTGATCCATTTTCTTCCTCAATTATTGGAGGGGTTGTCAGTGGCATATTCCATGTCTTCCCGTGTCATCGGTAAAGATGTCGCGAGGTATCCATTTGGCTTGGCGTTGTAATTGCCGGATTAGTCTACTCGTGAGTTGGGAGTTTGCTTTGGGCTATCTCCTTTTGGTGATTTCCTTTTAAGGTGCGTAATCTCCGTGCATTGCATTCGGATTTCCCTTTGATGTAACCGCCTTTGGCCTTCCGAAGCTCGGGCTTCTTTGTCACGACCCGAAAACTAGGCTCTATTTTATTAGTAATAAATAATTTTTATTTATTTATTTGCTTATTTATTTATTTAAATTATTATTTATTTAAATATTTATGTGTGCACTTTATGTGTCATAATAAATTATGTCTAGCATTTTAATTGGTCTTTTGTGCTAGTGTAGAGTTTTGGGGTCTTAATTGTTAGTAGGGAGTGTAAGTATTTGTGTATAGTGTAGAGGAGGGGCCTGAGAGTAAGTTTTTGGAAATAATTCCCCCTACACCCTCTCTCCTCCCTCACCTCTCCCTCATTCCCAGCCCATTTCTCTCTCTCTCTAGCTCAAATTGGGTAAGTTCTCCTCTCACTTCTCTCTTCATTTTCTTCATCTTCCTCTTGTTATTTCTCATTTCTTAAAACATGAATCATGTTTAGATCGTCGATAGGATCGTAGGAAGCCAAGAAATTTCGAGTTCCGTCACCTTTGAGAAAATCCGGGTAAGTTGCTTTTCCCCCATTAATATGCTAAATTGTTCATATCATGCTTATATAATGCTTTAGTTGTTATATTTGAAGTTTGATTGAGTTTGGAATTTATTTGGAATTTATTTGGATTTTTGGTTAAAAATGGTGATTATATGAAGGTTGGGATTTAAACCTTGATTTGGGTTTCTAGATGTGTTATTTTGGTCCTATTCAAGTTTATAAGTTGTTTTGGTTCATTGTTATGCTAATTGGAAGTCTTGATTTTGAGTATTTGAGAACTGGTAAGAATTTTGGGTTGTTTGGGTGCCATTTTCGGGTATGTATGAACCCAGGAAGAAATCTGGGCATTGTTCTTTTGGCACGGTCGTGCCCCTTTATTTGGCACGGTCGTGCCAATATTCACTTGGCTCTCGTCATGTTTGGCACGGTCGTGCCACTTTCTTAGGCACGGTCGTGCCAAGCTGGGACTCTGATATATTCTTCCCTTTTCTTCTAAAACTGTTTCCCCCATAACTTCTTCGTCCGGACTCCGTTTTAGGCGTGTAAACTATAGTTTCGAAGCTCTCTTCGAGTACTACAATATGGGATGGGTCGTTCAGTTAAGTTCTAAGTTTTATACTTCGAGATTTTATTGGGTGTTTGAGGTTAAGAGGAGTTGTATCGATCCATTGTGAACATGTTTTGTAAATCCAATTGAGTGACTTTATTGAGTGGTTATGACCATTTTGGGATATAAGTGAGGACTTCATACTTTGAGACCCTTTAATTGAAAGTTATTTTACTGATCGGATTGATTTTAGAATAAGACTTGGTCTAGGTTTTAGGTGATATCCTATAGTACCTAGAGGGTTGTTTTGGAACACTAAAGTGTAGGGTTTAGTCCAGTCGTGATCATGTTCTAAAAAGGGTAACCTTTTGGATTCGTTTGGGTACTTACGGTTTGATTAACCTTAAGGTGTATTCATTCTGATTTCCTACTTTGGAATTCCAGGTGTGATGAGATGGTTGAGTTCATTGTCCTAGTATATCTTTATGAGTAAATGTTTAGGGTCATTTTGGTAATAGTCATTGTGCCATTGGTGAGTGACCGTTTGGGTTGTGCTCTTTACGATTAACTTGTGGGTACCATATTTAGGATGTATTTGGTACGTGCCTTATCTTTTAATCATTATGTTTTAATGGTCAATGTTGTTGGACTCTTTTATGAGAAACTTCTTGTACTATTGTTGTTGAACTATTCTTGAGTAATCGTTTGCATCTTTATGGTGATTTAATTGGTGTGGTTCCCTACTTTGGAACCTTAAGTTGTTTATTCAAGCTAAAATATTATTACTTAGCATTTAATTAGAAGCCCAGCTGGCATATTTGTTGCATCGGGCGATGGGAAAGATTATAATGGCAAAGCCAAGTCCATTATAATGTTGACCATTGTTTTGCCCCCTTCTATACCCCTTTTCCAGATTGGCCTTGGAAAAGTCAAGTTAGCGTTCCTCTGTGAATGTATCTAGCTAACGGGCATGACTTTGTGTCATGGTCCTTGTCCCTTGTGACACTCTTATGGTTATTGGTTCCGGTACCTGGGTTTTCTCTTCGAGCTTTCATGCTGCTATGAAGATGTTGATTGTTGATTATTGAAGCTGCGCAGCGACCTTTATTTGGTTCTCCAGTTGGGTGAAACCTTGGCTATGTATCCACTTATGAGTGTTTATTTCAGCTTTATGTGTTGCATGATGAGCTGGTCGTTATTTCCAACCGGTATGGGACGGTTGGCGATAGGGAGCCTCTCATTTGTTGTTATATGTTTATTTATATGATTGATTATTGGATGTTACTGTTCGACAGCATGTCACTTATTATTCCGCTGCTATCTATCTTATGTTAATTGCTATCGGTCATTGCATATTAGCATGTCATGTAGTTGCATTAGTAACTTACTGAGATTTTATCTCACCCCGTTTATTTCCATCTTTGTTTTTCCTTAACCCCCCCCTAAGGAGGAAAAGGATTAGGATTCGCGGATCGAGGAGGACGTCGAGAGGATTGAGATTTTGGGGCAGGTTGTTATGGATCGGTTTACATTATTTAAATGTATAACCTTTTGGGGATAGTGTCACCATTATTGACGTCATTAAGAATTGTATATTTTATCCTTTTGGGCATAAGCTGTGGAGCTTATGTTAGATGTACTTTGTTGATTTAAACTTGAATTTGTAAAACCTTATGTTATCATCTTTTGGTTCAAAATGGAATTTTTAACTTCTATATTTTAGAGTTTTGGTTTTAAGTCGACGTCCAGCTCGCGATCTCGGGCCGCGGGGTTCGGGGTCGCGACAGTTGGTATCAGAGCTATGGTTTAGCTTTAAGTATCGGTATAGGTGGCTAGAACGACCTAGGAGGGTAGTTGTGTTCGGAGTGAGTAACGGTTGATGTTTTATACAGGTAATTGTTCTCAATGGCTAGAAGAAGGACAGTTGAAGGTTCTAGTGGGGCTCAGAATCAGAATGATCTTCGGGAAGAAAACCGTGCAATGTTTCAAGGGAGGTTTGAAGCGGCCGTGAAATCAATTTATGACCAAGGGCCGAGAGAGGAACTTGTAGCACCTCCGCGATATGGGTTGGAGCAGTTCTTAAAGTTGAAACCATGTGAGTACGACGGTGAGCCGGATGTGAAGAAAGCCGAGCTATGGATAGAATCGATGGAGAAAATCTACGATGTCTTTGGTTGCACTGATGAGGATAGGGTTCTGTTTGCAGCTTATAAGCTCGTGGGGGCTGCGGAACATTGGTGGAAGGCACTGAAGACCAGTTGGGATGCGACTCTTGTACCATATGAAATTCAAGGATCATTTTATCTCTCTAGTAAATCAAAACCGGAAAGAGATCGAGTTCCTCAGCTTGGAGCAAGGCATGATGTCAGTAGCACAGTACTCGGCTAAGTTCGCAGAATTAGCCAGGTGTTGTGACTACCTAGTGCGGACCGAGGAGCAGAAAGCGATGAGATTAATCAGGGGTTTGAAGACATCCATCCGGACTCAGTTTATAGCACATCGGATTCAGACTTATCAGGATGCGGTGGATCGAGCCTACTTGATTGAGCAGGATATTGGGGAACATAAAAGGAAGACTGAGATGGTTAACCCGGGTAAGCAAGGAGGGCAGAGTAAGTCACAACAGCAACATTCGGATAACAGAGGTAATTCTGGAGTGCAAACTCGATTCAGAAGGCAACTTCAAGGGCAACCAACAGTAGGAAATCAAGGTTCTAATAAGGGGACACGAAATGGGAAAGTCTGCAGCTACTGTCAGAGGAAAGGACACTCAGAAGACAAGTGTTGGAAGAAGCAAGGAAAATGTGTGAAGTGTGGTCAGTTGGGACACTTCGTTAAAGATTGTCCGAGGTTTAGAGTTCAGTCATCGGGGACAGGAACTGGAATACCACAGGGTCAGAAGAGAGATGCTTCGGGGAAGCCCAAGGTTTCGGGTAGAGTATTTGCAATCAATCAGCACTCACCAGGTAACGGATAATTTCAGGAGGTATTATTTGCGTCGTGAGAGCGAGCGCGTGCATTTTAGGGTCATCGCATTTATGTGTTTCTGTGCATTTAGTTGCATTTATTTCTTCTGAGTCTTTGACTTATGTGTTGTAGGTGTCTACTCCTATGGAGGAGTTTAGGGTATCTGATGAAGTCTTATGTGCTTATGATGTGCTTAAGTATGGTTATGTCTTACCTGCTAAATTAGCCATGTTGCTATTACAAGATTTTGATGTTACTCTTGCTTTAGTCGATGGTTGTAGGAAGATGGTTATATTCTCCATTCCTGATTTCTTAAAATTATTTGAGACCGTTCCTTTGCGTAGAGTTTATACCTAAAAAAAAAAAAAAAAATTTTTTTTATTGAAATCCGAGTATTTAACTTCGGTCAAATTGTTGGGTGTAATTATCATTGTAAGGTTTCTACTTTCTTCTAAATAGTACCTAGTGTTTGAGGAGAAGCTTGGGTTAAATTGGGTTGTTGTGGTACAAGGTTGTAATGCTAATATTTAGATCAAAATCCATATTGTATCGGTTGGGTTATAGGAGTTGAGGATTCAATGAGGATCTCTTAAGGAAAATTTTGGTCACTTTTAGTACATCTCCGCGAATGCATCGGAATGGATTAGTATGGAGAGGTGTACGATTTGTTATGGATGATGAGTTTGTTGCAGGAGTTATGATCATTAATGGTGGTAAGCGTGTTAAGTTAGAAAGGACTAAGTACATTTTGGGAGAGTAATAATTTCTCGATTTATGTTACAGGCATTTTGAAATTTTGGTTAGATAGTGGTTCTATGGTTCTAAATCCCTTCTTGGTGGCGTTTCCCGAATTGGATCAAGGGTATGTGAAGTAAGTTGATTATCAATACTTGGGCATAATTAAGGAATATCATGAATTGGTATTGGGTCAGTTGGAACGTTGCTAGCTAATTGGTTTATTATGACGGTAGCACTATTGAACCTAAGTATCATTAGGTTAATAAATGTATGCGTGAAAGACTAACTTGGGTTAGTTATTGAGGATTTGAGATTTGTAGATTTCCTTGGGTATATGAGCACAGATTATTAACTAAAAAGGGAGTTAGAGGAAATACCGTGAAGATAAAATTTAGATCATTTTCGGACTACTGAGTATTCGTAATTATTTTAGACTTTCGATTGGAGTGTTATGACGATGATGTTATGGCGTAGATTTAAGTGCACATTTTGTATTAAATTTTTGGGTTTATATTGCACCTCTAGTTTAAGGTGCTACCTAGAGCGAGAGCACTATAATGGGAATCCTTAGAGATATAGCCTTTGGTGAATATTATGGGGATGGAAAAAAAATTTTCTTTAGCTCTTCATATTTTAAAAAGCTAATTTAGCTCGAGATGGTAATGTTTTGAATTTCTGGGGAATAATACTAAGTATGCGATTTACAAATGGAAGTACCTTTACGGTGTAGTTAAGGTTATGAATAAGGCGAGCTTGAGATACCTCGAGAATTATGTGTGGAATTAATTTGGATTCTTCAATTTTAGTACGGATTTTGATTAGTAATGAAGATAATAATGGAATGATTCGGTTCGAGAGGTGGTGTTATCGTAAGCATTACTTAAGGTTACCTTTTAGTGGGTTAGATTGGACAATTGAGGAATTTGAGAAATGCGGAACTATCGTATCCGTAGCTAATTAGTCTTTCGGGTAAGTCTCGTTAAAATTCGGGTCGAATTTTCTTTAAGGGGGAGTAAATGTCACGACCCGAAAACTAGGCTCTATTTTATTAGTAATAAATAATTTTTATTTATTTATTTGCTTATTTATTTATTTAAATTATTATTTATTTAAATATTTATGTGTGCACTTTATGTGTCATAATAAATTATGTCTAGCATTTTAATTGGTCTTTTGTGCTAGTGTAGAGTTTTGGGGTCTTAATTGTTAATAGGGAGTGTAAGTATTTGTGTATAGTGTAGAGGAGGGGCCTGAGAGTAAGTTTTTGGAAATAATTCCCCCTACACCCTCTCTCCTCCCTCACCTCTCCCTCATTCCCAGCCCATTTCTCTCTCTCTCTAGCTCAAATTGGGTAAGTTCTCCTCTCACTTTTCTCTTCATTTTCTTCATCTTCCTCTTGTTATTTCTCATTTCTTAAAACATGAATCATGTTTAGATCGTCGATAGGATCGTAGGAAGCCAAGAAATTTCGAGTTCCGTCACCTTTGAGAAAATCCGGGTAAGTTGCTTTCCCCCCATTAATATGCTAAATTGTTCATATCATGCTTATATAATGCTTTAGTTGTTATATTTGAAGTTTGATTGAGTTTGGAATTTATTTGGAATTTATTTGGATTTTTGGTTAAAAATGGTGATTATATGAAGGTTGGGATTTAAACCTTGATTTGGGTTTCTAGATGTGTTATTTTGGTCCTATTCAAGTTTATAAGTTATTTTGGTTCATTGTTATGCTTATTGGAAGTCTTGATTTTGAGTATTTGAGAAATGGTAAGAATTTTGGGTTGTTTGGGTGCCATTTTCGGGTATGTATGAACCCAGGAAGAAATCTGGGCATTGTTCTTCTGGCATGGTCGTGCCCCTTTATTTGGCACGGTCGTGCCAATATTCACTTGCCTCTCGTCATGTTTGGCACGGTCGTGCCACTTTCTTAGGCACGGTCGTGCCAAGCTGAGACTCTGATATATTCTTCCCTTTTCTTCTAAAACTGTTTCCCCCATAACTTCTTCGTCCGGACTCCGTTTTAGGCGTGTAAACTATAGTTTCGAAGCTCTATTCGAGTACTACAATATGAGATGGGTCGTTCAGTTAAGTTCTAAGTTTTATACTTCGGGATTTTATTGGGTGTTTGAGGTTAAGAGGAGTTGTATCGATCCATTGTGAACAAGTTTTGTAAATCCAATTGAGTGACTTTATTGAGTGGTTATGATCATTTTGGGATATAAGTGAGGACTTCATACTTTGAGACCCTTTAATTGAAAGTTATTTTACTGATCGGATTGATTTTAGAATAAGACTTGGTCTAGGTTTTAGGTGATATCCTATAGTACCTAGAGGGTTGTTTTGGAACACTAAAGTGTAGGGTTTAGTCCAGTCGTGATCATGTTCTAAAAAGGGTAACCTTTTGGATTCGTTTGGGTACTTACGGTTTGATTAACCTTAAGGTGTATTCATTCTGATTTCCTACTTTGGAATTCCAGGTGTGATGAGATGGTTGAGTTCATTGTCCTAGTATATCTTTATGAGTAAATGTTTAGGGTCATTTTGGTAATAGTCATTGTGCCATTGGTGAGTGACCGTTTGGGTTGTGCTCTTTACGATTAACTTGTGGGTACCATATTTAGGATGTATTTGGTACGTGCCTTATCTTTGAATCATTATGTTTTAATGGTCAATGTTGTTGGACTCTTTTATGAGAAACTTCTTGTACTATTGTTGTTGAACTCTTCTTGAGTAATCGTTTGCATCTTTATGGTGATTTAATTGGTGTGGTTCCCTACTTTGGAACCTTAAGTTGTTTATTCATGCTAAAATATTATTACTTAGCATTTAATTAGAAGCCCAGCTGGCATATTTGTTGCATCGGGCGATGGGAAAGATTATAATGGCAAAGCCAAGTCCATTATAATGTTGACCATTGTTTTGCCCCTTCTATACTCCTTTTCCAGATTGGCCTTGGAAAAGTCAAGTTAGCGTTCCTCTGTGAATGTATCTAGCTAACGGGCATGACTTTGTGTCATGGTCCTTGTCCCTTGTGACACTCTTATGGTTATTGGTTCCGGTACCGGGGTTTTCTTTTCGAGCTTTCATACTTCTATGAAGATGTTGATTGTTGATTATTGAAGCTGCGCAGCGACCTTTATTTGGTTCTCCAGTTGGGTGAAACCTTGGCTATGTATCCACTTATGAGTGTTTATTTCAGCTTTGTGTGTTGCATGATGAGCTGGTCGTTATTTCCAACCGGTATGGGACGGTTGGCGATAGGGAGCCTCTCATTTGTTGTTATATGTTTATTTATATGATTGATTATTGGATGTTACTGTTCGACAGCATGTCACTTATTATTCCGCTGCTATCTATCTTATGTTAATTGCTATCGGTCATTGCATATTAGCATCTCATGTAGTTGCATTAGTAACTTACTGAGATTTTATCTCACCCCGTTTATTTCCATCTTTGTTTTTCCTTAACCCCCCCCTAAGGAGGAAAAGGATTAGGATTCGCGGATCGAGGAGGACGTCGAGAGGATTGAGATTTTGGGGCAGGTTGTTATGGATCGGTTTACATTATTTAAATGTATAACCTTTTGGGGATAGTGTCACCATTATTGACGTCATTAAGAATTGTATATTTTATCCTTTTGGGCATAAGCTGTGGAGCTTATGTTAGATGTACTTTGTTGATTTAAACTTGAATTTGTAAAACCTTATGTTATCATCTTTTGGTTCAAAATGGAATTTTTAACTTCTATATTTTAGAGTTTTGGTTTTAAGTCGACGTCCAGCTCGCGATCTCGGGCCGCGGGGTTCGGGGTCGCGACAGTTGGTATCAGAGCTATGGTTTAGCTTTAAGTATCGGTATAGGTGGCTAGAACGACCTAGGAGGGTAGTTGTGTTCGGAGTGAGTAACGGTTGATGTTTTATACAGGTAATTGTTCTCAATGGCTAGAAGAAGGACAGTTGAAGGTTCTAGTGGGGCTCAGAATCAGAATGATCTTCGGGAAGAAAACCGTGCAATGTTTCAAGGGAGGTTTGAAGCGGCCGTGAAATCAATTTATGACCAAGGGCCGAGAGAGGAACTTGTAGCACCTCCGCGATATGGGTTGGAGCAGTTCTTAAAGTTGAAACCATGTGAGTACGACGGTGAGCCGGATGTGAAGAAAGCCGAGCTATGGATAGAATCGATGGAGAAAATCTACGATGTCTTTGGTTGCACTGATGAGGATAGGGTTCTGTTTGCAGCTTATAAGCTCGTGGGGGCTGCGGAACATTGGTGGAAGGCACTGAAGACCAGTTGGGATGCGACTCTTGTACCATATGAAATTCAAGGATCATTTTATCTCTCTAGTAAATCAAAACCGGAAAGAGATCGAGTTCCTCAGCTTGGAGCAAGGCATGATGTCAGTAGCACAGTACTCGGCTAAGTTCGCAGAATTAGCCAGGTGTTGTGACTACCTAGTGCGGACCGAGGAGCAGAAAGCGATGAGATTAATCAGGGGTTTGAAGACATCCATCCGGACTCAGTTTATAGCACATCGGATTCAGACTTATCAGGATGCGGTGGATCGAGCCTACTTGATTGAGCAGGATATTGGGGAACATAAAAGGAAGACTGAGATGGTTAACCCGGGTAAGCAAGGAGGGCAGAGTAAGTCACAACAGCAACATTCGGATAACAGAGGTAATTCTGGAGTGCAAACTCGATTCAGAAGGCAACTTCAAGGGCAACCAACAGTAGGAAATCAAGGTTCTAATAAGGGGACACGAAATGGGAAAGTCTGCAGCTACTGTCAGAGGAAAGGACACTCAGAAGACAAGTGTTGGAAGAAGCAAGGAAAATGTGTGAAGTGTGGTCAGTTGGGACACTTCGTTAAAGATTGTCCGAGGTTTAGAGTTCAGTCATCGGGGACAGGAACTGGAATACCACAGGGTCAGAAGAGAGATGCTTCGGGGAAGCCCAAGGTTTCGGGTAGAGTATTTGCAATCAATCAGCACTCACCAGGTAACGGATAATTTCAGGAGGTATTATTTGCGTCGTGAGAGCGAGCGCGTGCATTTTAGGGTCATCGCATTTATGTGTTTCTGTGCATTTAGTTGCATTTATTTCTTCTGAGTCTTTGACTTATGTGTTGTAGGTGTCTACTCCTATGGAGGAGTTTAGGGTATCTGATGAAGTCTTATGTGCTTATGATGTGCTTAAGTATGGTTATGTCTTACCTGCTAAATTAGCCATGTTGCTATTACAAGATTTTGATGTTACTCTTGCTTTAGTCGATGGTTGTAGGAAGATGGTTATATTCTCCATTCCTGATTTCTTAAAATTATTTGAGACCGTTCCTTTGCGTAGAGTTATACCTAAAAAAAAAAAAAAAAATTTATTGAAATCCGAGTATTTAACTTCGGTCAAATTGTTGGGTGTAATTATCATTGTAAGGTTTCTACTTTCTTCTAAATAGTACCTAGTGTTTGAGGAGAAGCTTGGGTTAAATTGGGTTGTTGTGGTACAAGGTTGTAATGCTAATATTTAGATCAAAATCCATATTGTATCGGTTGGGTTATAGGAGTTGAGGATTCAATGAGGATCTCTTAAGGAAAATTTTGGTCACTTTTAGTACATCTCCGCGAATGCATCGGAATGGATTAGTATGGAGAGGTGTACGATTTGTTATGGATGATGAGTTTGTTGCAGGAGTTATGATCATTAATGGTGGTAAGCGTGTTAAGTTAGAAAGGACTAAGTACATTTTGGGAGAGTAATAATTTCTCGATTTATGTTACAGGCATTTTGAAATTTTGGTTAGATAGTGGTTCTATGGTTCTAAATCCCTTCTTGGTGGCGTTTCCCGAATTGGATCAAGGGTATGTGAAGTAAGTTGATTATCAATACTTGGGCATAATTAAGGAATATCATGAATTGGTATTGGGTCAGTTGGAACGTTGCTAGCTAATTGGTTTATTATGACGGTAGCACTATTGAACCTAAGTATCATTAGGTTAATAAATGTATGCGTGAAAGACTAACTTGGGTTAGTTATTGAGGATTTGAGATTTGTAGATTTCCTTGGGTATATGAGCACAGATTATTAACTAAAAAGGGAGTTAGAGGAAATACCGTGAAGATAAAATTTAGATCATTTTCGGACTACTGAGTATTCGTAATTATTTTAGACTTTCGATTGGAGTGTTATGACGATGATGTTATGGCGTAGATTTAAGTGCACATTTTGTATTAAATTTTTGGGTTTATATTGCACCTCTAGTTTAAGGTGCTACCTAGAGCGAGAGCACTATAATGGGAATCCTTAGAGATATAGCCTTTGGTGAATATTATGGGGATGGAAAAAAATTTTCTTTAGCTCTTCATATTTTAAAAAGCTAATTTAGCTCGAGATGGTAATGTTTTGAATTTCTGGGGAATAATACTAAGTATGCGATTTACAAATGGAAGTACCTTTACGGTGTAGTTAAGGTTATGAATAAGGCGAGCTTGAGATACCTCGAGAATTATGTGTGGAATTAATTTGGATTCTTCAATTTTAGTACGGATTTTGATTAGTAATGAAGATAATAATGGAATGATTCGGTTCGAGAGGTGGTGTTATCGTAAGCATTACTTAAGGTTACCTTTTAGTGGGTTAGATTGGACAATTGAGGAATTTGAGAAATGCGGAACTATCGTATCCGTAGCTAATTAGTCTTTCGGGTAAGTCTCGTTAAAATTCGGGTCGAATTTTCTTTAAGGGGGAGTAAATGTCACGACCCGAAAACTAGGCTCTATTTTATTAGTAATAAATAATTTTTATTTATTTATTTGCTTATTTATTTATTTAAATTATTATTTATTTAAATATTTATGTGTGCACTTTATGTGTCATAATAAATTATGTCTAGCATTTTAATTGGTCTTTTGTGCTAGTGTAGAGTTTTGGGGTCTTAATTGTTAATAGGGAGTGTAAGTATTTGTGTATAGTGTAGAGGAGGGGCCTGAGAGTAAGTTTTTGGAAATAATTCCCCCTACACCCTCTCTCCTCCCTCACCTCTCCCTCATTCCCAGCCCATTTCTCTCTCTCTCTAGCTCAAATTGGGTAAGTTCTCCTCTCACTTTTCTCTTCATTTTCTTCATCTTCCTCTTGTTATTTCTCATTTCTTAAAACATGAATCATGTTTAGATCGTCGATAGGATCGTAGGAAGCCAAGAAATTTCGAGTTCCGTCACCTTTGAGAAAATCCGGGTAAGTTGCTTTCCCCCCATTAATATGCTAAATTGTTCATATCATGCTTATATAATGCTTTAGTTGTTATATTTGAAGTTTGATTGAGTTTGGAATTTATTTGGAATTTATTTGGATTTTTGGTTAAAAATGGTGATTATATGAAGGTTGGGATTTAAACCTTGATTTGGGTTTCTAGATGTGTTATTTTGGTCCTATTCAAGTTTATAAGTTATTTTGGTTCATTGTTATGCTTATTGGAAGTCTTGATTTTGAGTATTTGAGAAATGGTAAGAATTTTGGGTTGTTTGGGTGCCATTTTCGGGTATGTATGAACCCAGGAAGAAATCTGGGCATTGTTCTTCTGGCATGGTCGTGCCCCTTTATTTGGCACGGTCGTGCCAATATTCACTTGCCTCTCGTCATGTTTGGCACGGTCGTGCCACTTTCTTAGGCACGGTCGTGCCAAGCTGAGACTCTGATATATTCTTCCCTTTTCTTCTAAAACTGTTTCCCCATAACTTCTTCGTCCGGACTCCGTTTTAGGCGTGTAAACTATAGTTTCGAAGCTCTATTCGAGTACTACAATATGAGATGGGTCGTTCAGTTAAGTTCTAAGTTTTATACTTCGGGATTTTATTGGGTGTTTGAGGTTAAGAGGAGTTGTATCGATCCATTGTGAACAAGTTTTGTAAATCCAATTGAGTGACTTTATTGAGTGGTTATGATCATTTTGGGATATAAGTGAGGACTTCATACTTTGAGACCCTTTAATTGAAAGTTATTTTACTGATCGGATTGATTTTAGAATAAGACTTGGTCTAGGTTTTAGGTGATATCCTATAGTACCTAGAGGGTTGTTTTGGAACACTAAAGTGTAGGGTTTAGTCCAGTCGTGATCATGTTCTAAAAAGGGTAACCTTTTGGATTCGTTTGGGTACTTACGGTTTGATTAACCTTAAGGTGTATTCATTCTGATTTCCTACTTTGGAATTCCAGGTGTGATGAGATGGTTGAGTTCATTGTCCTAGTATATCTTTATGAGTAAATGTTTAGGGTCATTTTGGTAATAGTCATTGTGCCATTGGTGAGTGACCGTTTGGGTTGTGCTCTTTACGATTAACTTGTGGGTACCATATTTAGGATGTATTTGGTACGTGCCTTATCTTTGAATCATTATGTTTTAATGGTCAATGTTGTTGGACTCTTTTATGAGAAACTTCTTGTACTATTGTTGTTGAACTCTTCTTGAGTAATCGTTTGCATCTTTATGGTGATTTAATTGGTGTGGTTCCCTACTTTGGAACCTTAAGTTGTTTATTCATGCTAAAATATTATTACTTAGCATTTAATTAGAAGCCCAGCTGGCATATTTGTTGCATCGGGCGATGGGAAAGATTATAATGGCAAAGCCAAGTCCATTATAATGTTGACCATTGTTTTGCCCCCTTCTATACTCCTTTTCCAGATTGGCCTTGGAAAAGTCAAGTTAGCGTTCCTCTGTGAATGTATCTAGCTAACGGGCATGACTTTGTGTCATGGTCCTTGTCCCTTGTGACACTCTTATGGTTATTGGTTCCGGTACCGGGGTTTTCTTTTCGAGCTTTCATACTTCTATGAAGATGTTGATTGTTGATTATTGAAGCTGCGCAGCGACCTTTATTTGGTTCTCCAGTTGGGTGAAACCTTGGCTATGTATCCACTTATGAGTGTTTATTTCAGCTTTGTGTGTTGCATGATGAGCTGGTCGTTATTTCCAACCGGTATGGGACGGTTGGCGATAGGGAGCCTCTCATTTGTTGTTATATGTTTATTTATATGATTGATTATTGGATGTTACTGTTCGACAGCATGTCACTTATTATTCCGCTGCTATCTATCTTATGTTAATTGCTATCGGTCATTGCATATTAGCATCTCATGTAGTTGCATTAGTAACTTACTGAGATTTTATCTCACCCCGTTTATTTCCATCTTTGTTTTTCCTTAACCCCCCCCCCCAGGAGGAAAAGGATTAGGATTCGCGGATCGAGGAGGACGTCGAGAGGATTGAGATTTTGGGGCAGGTTGTTATGGATCGGTTTACATTATTTAAATGTATAACCTTTTGGGGATAGTGTCACCATTATTGACGTCATTAAGAATTGTATATTTTATCCTTTTGGGCATAAGCTATGGAGCTTATGTTAGATGTACTTTGTTGATTTAAACTTGGATTTGTAAAACCTTATGTTATCATCTTTTGGTTCAAAATGGAATTTTTAACTTCTATATTTTAGAGTTTTGGTTTTAAGTCGACGTCCAGCTCGCGATCTCGGGCCGCGGGGTTCGGGGTCGCGACATTCTTCTTGTAGACGGTGTCCCAATTGTTTGATCTCATTGCTCATGTGGACGGTTGTCTCGGACGCCAATTCAGATGTGGGCTCCTTGGTCAATGTTTCCAATGGATAGAACCGCGAAGGACTTTTAGCATATTAAACCTCAAGGTAAAATTATAACCATGATTTGAGAAAAATGCTTCATTATTGGATTAGCCTTTTAGGAAAAACTTGATCTTTTATTTTAAGAAAACTCTTTTTTTTTTAAGACACACTTTTGTTTTGAGTGAAAGACTCACATATTTTATGCAAACTTTTGACAAGGCAATAATAATAATAATAATAATCTTATTAAGAAAACTGACAATGGATTCCGAATGGTTACCACATGGCATCAACCGGGGAGTCGAGACTCTAACTAAACCTAACAGATATCTTTTTTTAAGGGCTTATCACACATCCCAACAATGGACTTCGACTCTTCCTAAGGAGAGGTTGATGGCAGGGGTTTTGAAACTTCATCCTCTGTTATGGCAACCACGGCACCATTCATTCCCCAACCCGGGGCATTTAGCCCTTCAGACATTTTCTGTGCCACTGATCCTTTCCAAACACCTTCCGCCATTTCGGCTTTGCTGATTTTATGAACCACCACCTTGGACACTGATTTTGTCAACTTTCCCAAAACAGGCTCTCCCCCTTTGGGCCTGACGACTTTGTCAATCACGGGCTCCTTTTCCTTAGGGCAGATATCACTCCATTTATCGACCATCGGGGAGGCCATGTGATTAGATTCTAGAAACTCAGCATGTTGATACTCATGTCATTGGTTGTATCGGGGGTGTGGGGGCGTTCAAGCTTTCCCTCCTTAATCAAACCCAAAATGACGTGTTTTACAACAGAGCACTCATCGGTGTTGTGTCCATGATAATTGTGAAAGGAACATCTCTTACTCTTGTCAAGGTGATTCTCGGGGTTCCTGGGTTGGTAGTTAACAAGAGGCTTTGCGAGGCCTTGCTTAACAAATCCCTCAAATACCTTGCTTATGGGCATTCCGAAATCCTCGAACCTTACAAAATTGGGCTTGGGTTGGCGTTTGGATTTTCCTTTACCTTTGACCGAAGTGTGGTGGTGATGAGAATTACCGCTGCTCGAGACAAGGGGTTCCTTATATTCCATTTGCTTTCTCTTTCCCAACAACCTACCCGATTGAGGTGTAACATGAGGATTCTATGGAGGCGCGTGGGTGTAGGCATACTCATAACCTCAGTTGCTTACAGGAATATACATCGGAGGCATGCAAAGAGCTTGTGGTGCAAAAGGTCTTAGATTGTAGAGCTGATACGGGTCATCATGGAATCCAATGGTTGATCGAGTACCCACGTATGGTGACTGAGTTCTTGGGATTCGATTGTCGATCTCGAACCGGGAAGGGGTGTAATTAGGGAGATATCATGGGAGTGATGGTTGAGGCATAACTGGTGTGAATGGTGAGACATGAGTGTTTTGAGTGTATTGTATTTGGGGATTCATGGGAGGTAACCCATAGGGAATGTTGGATCCGGGATGAGGCGGAGTGCAGGGAACTTGAGTAGGAGGTAAGCTTGGAGTGGGAGGTAAGCTTTGAGTAATGGTATGTTGAGATAGAGAATGGGGGGATTTGGTGTTTTCGCAAGGTTGATGGGGCGGGGTTTGGTTGCAATTTGGAGGTTGGGTGATTTCAACCTCTTCCTCATGGTTGACAATCTCAATGAAGGACCCATCAGTTTGAAACAAAATCTTAACACCTTTCTGTCCCATTAACTCAACAAACTGACCCCGTGCCTTTTCGTGGCGTTTCCTGGTGACCTCTTCCCGAGCCCTGGCGGCTTCTAAAGCTCGGAGCAACTCTTTTTTGGTTGAACTGTCCTGACTGTCTGCGGAATCACCTTCCCAGCTACTTTCCTCTGAGCTGGTCATTCCGAGGTACCGGAGTGGAGAAGTTATAGCGACTGAGGAACTTTCTGATCCCACATGCACTAGGCGGCGACATGATGCTCTTTTCCACTACATCTGAGCCACGGGGGAGAAAAATGGTAGTTTAGGCTCGGGTAAACACTGGGTGAATGCTTGGGCCAAAGACACACGTGTCTCTATTTGGGATATTTGACCGGGCCGAAGTTGCCTACGTTCCCCTCACCATGAGGGAGGGGGTCCCACGCGATGAGAGGCTCAGGTCACCGTAGTTCGAACGGGTTTGGAATTCTAAGAGGAAAATATGAACATGACTGACTTCTTGGAGGATAACGGGGATCCATCCAAAGACTTGACTGACTTCCTAGGGGACTATTCCTAGGGATTTAACGGGGATCTTAATGGGGACCTAGGGGACAACGCCAAGGGTTTCAACGGGAATCTTAATGGGGACCTAGGGGATAACACCTAGGGTTTCAACAGGAATCGTAACGGGGACCTAGGGGACAATGCCTAGGGTTTCAATGGGAATCGTAACGGAGACCTAGTGGAAAACGCCTAGGGTTTCTAACGGGAATCATAACGGAGATCTAGGGGACAACGCCTAGGGTTTCAACAGAAATCATAACGGGGACCTAGGGGACAAAGCCTAGGGTTTCAACGGGAATCGTAACGGGGACCTAGGGGACAACGTCTAGGGTTTCTAACGGGAATCATAACGGAGACCAAGGGGACAACGCCTAGGGTTTCAACGGAAATCATAACGGGGACCCAGGGGACAAAGCCTAGGGTTTCAACGGGAATTTTATTGGGGACCTAGGGGACAAAGCCTAGGGTTTCAACGGGAATCTTAATGGGGACCTAGGGGACAACGCCTAGGTTTTCAACGGTAATCATAACGGGGGCCTAGGGGACTACGCCTAGGGATTTAATGGGAGTCTTGGAGGATAACGGGGATCCATCCAAAGATTAACGGGTGCCTCGGAGATCTTCCAAGGACTTAACGGGTTCCTAGGGGACAACGCCTAGGGATTTAACGGGAGTCTTGGAGGATAACGGGGATCCATCCAAAGATTAACGGGTGGACGCTTGTTAACGTAAGCAAAGCGTCAAGTACAAGAAGCAAAATGGAGCAAATTCATGCAAGGCGCAGTTAGTTATCCATTTAAGTTTACTTAAAACGCATTTTTATTCCTAAATGGTTGGAAAAGATTTCTCTTATTTTTCGCAACTACTCTAATTCCTGGATCAGTGGGGGCCATCACTACGCCTATAGACCCCTCGTTTTTCACCTGTATTGCACACTCCCAAGGACGGACTATCTTGAGTGAGGGTCCTATAGGGCACGCAGCTTCCACCGACCAAAAGAACCAAATCTAGGGTCTAGTGCATCACAAAGTTCCAATGCGCGAGCCATTCTTATCATAGCTAAGCCCTGGTTAAAGTTAAGATTGACTTAACGCCTTAACAAAATTCCGGCATGACCTCATTTTAATGAGGGATCTCGGACCTTAGCCTCGGGCTTAAAGATGATTAGGATGGGTTAAGCATTAGAGCTTAATGACGCGGTGTCAACCTATCCTTAATATATGACTCCGGTTAATTATGGTTGGAATTAATGCATAAGTCAAGGACAGGGTCAAAGATGACCTTGGTCACACTTGCTTTCACAAGGAGTCGTGACTCAGGCGTTAACTTGGCCATAATTAGTGTTTGGACACGTACTTAGGGACTTGATAACGTGAGCTAGACCAAAAACCAACCATGGTCACGGTATTTGTGTGTCACGGACATGTGTGGTAGACTCGGCTCGGAAGGGGAGGTGGAATGGACCCGTGCGCGCGAGAAGGGAACAAGAGAACCAATCAAGCTGCATCATGGCATTCATCCCGGGTTTAAAGGGTTTGTAGAACGTGCACAAGGTCAAGTGCGCGTTGTGTGAAGCCTTCTATGTTCCTTTTTGAGTCGAAATAGAAATTTTCGGTGTATTTTAATGTCATGAGCAATGTATGAACAATTGTATGAACAAGTAAGATGGACAAGTATTTTGCACAAGCAAGTAAACAAACATATTAACAAGAAAGAATCAAAATTTGTACATGAAAGGTTGTACACAACCAAAGGTTTTTGAAACCAAAATTTTGCAAAAAGAACAACCTTTTGAAAGTCATTTGTAGAAAAAGATTGTGCACAAACAAGAAGAATTTGAAGACCAAAATTTTTATAAAAAATGGTTAATGCACAATGAGGCTTTGAAAACCCAATTTTATGTCCAAAAGATTTGCGCATTACCAAGCTTTGAAAATCCATTTTTGGCTAAGAAAAGGAAGGTAAATGTGAACAAGTAGAGGCTGTAAATGGAACCTGGACAAGAAGAAGCAAGGGGACCATCAGAATGTTTCTGCCCTGCACAAAATTGTTAACTTGAAATATTCTGTGAGCCCGGCCAAACTAGCCGTACGACTAGACGAGGAGATCCATTATTTTTTGTAAATTTTCAGCTTCTGATCATCAAGCCCCAGTTTATTGCAATCCCAGAACATTTTCATTCCCAGAAATCAAAACAGAAACATAGAATACACACAAAAATGCACAAAGTCAACAAACGGGGACGGGAGTTTGACCCACACAAAAGTGCCCCCAAAGCTTCTAAAAAGAAGTTTGAAAACACTTTATTCCCCAGCGGAGTCGCCGCTGTAAGGATCTTCCCCCTCGAGGTGAAACGACGGGTTCGTTTCGAGGAAGAAAAGCCAAACACGTGTAACTTCACAAACTTAACGGAGTCGCCACATTTGTTAACTTTTAACCCAACAAATGAAAATGGTTAGAGATTTATGAGTTCGGAGGTCAGGTTACGGCTTGGGAAGAGTTTCAGGTCACCCAAGCCGCCTCGTACAAACCCGAGTCTCCCTAAGTTTGTTAACGAAAAGTGCATATGTGTGTGTGTGTGTGTGTGTTTAGAAAACGGGAGAAACTGACTTTAACAGAAAATAGTTAGGATTTTTACAGAAAGGGGGTTCTTTTGTAAACATTATGGATTAAAGGGGAACTGGACTGAAACATGCCCCGGGACAAACTAGCCGTACGGCTAAAGGGGGTCTTCCTGGGAATTTTAACAGATTCCCAGGAATCAGTCCAGTTCCATACAGAAACAGAGCATTCTGTCTGAAACTAGACTGTTTGATCATTTCCAGCCATTCTCTTGTAACAAAACACATATTAAAACATCCCTATGTCATTAATCACTAGATTAGACACCAAAACAAGAATTTTGGATGTGATTAAGACAATCATTGGGGAATTATTAAGAAAAGGTGATGAAAGGGGCTTTTGAGCCAAGATGGCCATTTTGATGAGTAAAGATTCAAACTTTACCATCAAAATGGGATTTTTATACAAGATTAAACCTTTAGGGACAACAAAATGACATAAAGATTGAATCTTTATGACCCAAATGTGAGATTTTAGGCTAAATCAAGGTTGGGATGATAAAGATTGGAACTTTATCACCCAAGATGATCATCATGGCCAAATACAACATAAAGATAAATGCTTTCACCATGAAAATGGATCATTAAGCTATGTAAAGGTAAGAAATTAACAAATCATGATCTTGTTTAGGTTTTATCCCTTTTTCACATAATTGGATGTGAGGGCACCTTGAATCATTTCATGATTTAGTTCCAAGATACATAACAAGAATATAAGGTGCTTGAAGGACAAGACTTGCAATATAAGAGGTGCTTGACAAGGGCAAGACTTGCAATACAAAAGGTGCTTGACAAGGCCAAGGCTTAAAATGTAAGTAAATAAACAATATGAGTAAGAACAAAAGAGTTTGAGATGGAGAGAAGATTGGGAGAAGTAGGCTTCACCTATGGTGGTTATGGTCTATCTTCCTCTCTTTTCACTCAAATGTTTGGTGGTGTTTCACTCAGGCTGAATTCCTGCAGAGTTTCACCTACAAAACTATATTTCTCCCCCCCCTGAAATGATCAGCAAGGGTCTCAATTTATAAGGACTGTGGGTGCCCAAACCATCCGTATGGATTGGCCCCTCTCGCATCCAAACCATCCGTACGGCTCAGCCTAGCGAGCTTCTGGATTTTTCCAAGTTTAATTCCAGAGCACTCCTGGAATTTTCAGTTTATCCTAGTGAGGTTCCAGCCTATCAGTTTATCCCTGAATGGTTCTAAGAGTTACTCTAAGGTTGGTCGATTTCAGATTGGGGTACTTACAGGAACGATGTAACCTGGAGATATTCAAATAAAGAATATCTTGAGTTGACTACCAGTAAGCTTCAGTTTGTCCTTGCTGATTGTAGAGTTGCCGGTGATGTTAGTTGTATGTTGGATATACCCTTTATCGGTAACTTGACTACTTGTCTGTTGATTTGTTCTCTGATGACCTCAAGATGGTTTGCTTTGGATTGAAGAGTTGAGTTCCACGTGTGCTAGACACAGGAGCACTAAAGATACCAGAAAGGTTTTGAAGAAAATTGGGGGGATCCTAAGTGTCAAACATGATTGGGGTTAAGCAATTCTAAGACCTATACATATATTTGAACAACAATCTCCTCCTAATTGCTTAAGTCCAATCACCCTTTAGCAAAGAAATCTATCTTAGCTTAGTAAAAAAATGTTTTTAGAGATGTCTATTTATTTTCTTTCCCTAGGACAAGTCACACGTGATATCCAGTAAAGGTAACATACAAAAAAATAGAAAGAGATAGAGTGTGCCGATGGCTTGAATCGACAAAGAGTCAATCTGCAAAAAGGTTAGCATAAAAGCAGCAAATATATTTAAGAACATAACATATAAATTTTGCACACTAAAATTGACAGAGGTTAGAAAATAAGTGTAGGATATATCTTTGAAGGTCTTTGGAGGATATCTACTTCATTGGTTACATTGACTCAAGGACCAGAGGACTTGGAGAGGTCTTCTTGCTGGTCAGGAGCAGCCGTTGAAGTAGATTCAGAATGCTTTGTCTACTTCTTTGCTTTTGACTCTTCTTTTTCAGCCTTCCTCTTCTTCTTGTCTTTTCTTGTCTACGCACTTTGCAGCCTTTCAGTCAGCATCTTATTATTTGCTTCAAGAGCAGCAATCTTCATTTGAGCAACGGCAAAAGTATTGTTGGCGGCAGACAGGTTCTTCTCAGAAGCTTCTAGGTCTTGGATCAGCTTGGCCATATCAGAGGATTGAGCTTTTTGATCTTCAATAAGTTGCTTCTGGGTAGAAAACATGTTTCCTAAGGTTTTTTAAAGAGAGATCACTCTTGATTCTCTGTTTTCAAGAAGGTCCTTTAGGTCTTGAATTCTCCGCTCATGAGTAACTTCCTCTTCCTGATTGGACTTAAGAATCTTGGCTGAGAGATCCTCAAATAAGTTCTACATGGTGTCCCTGAGAAATAGGCCAGCATCGCCCAAGTCGGCACGAGTGACAGGCACTTGCAAATCAGTAGCATCACCCTCAAGATGGTTGAAGTATTCAAGCATGCTGTTAAGTACAATGGGCTTCTCAACTACAACTGGCTCAACTATACTGAAAGGTGATGAAACAAGTAAAGAAGGTAGAAAGTCCTCATTCAGTAGGTAACCATCTTTAATGAGAACATCAGCAGAAGAGAGGGGAACCATAGACATTTCATCGACAAAAGATAAAATAATCGGCATCGGGGAAGCTGGAAGAGGAACAGGATCAGGCGGTAGAGGTAAGACTTGTTGTAGAACATCATCACCGGCGATAGCAAGGAAGAATTCAGCAGGAACGGTAGAAGAAGTAATCTCAATAGATTACTTCTTCGAAAGATGGAACACTCCATTATCTTCAACAGAGAGAAAGATGGCTAAAATGAGATTCAGGCAGGCACGTCCTTCAAGAATATTTCTCATTAAGTTCACATTTATCAGTCTGGAAGTATAGACTAGATGATTAGGACGCCGACACTAGGAGAAAAGATGAAGAGTAGAAGCAAGAGCAGCAGCCTTCACTAAGTAAAGAATCCCTTTAGCATTACTAGCATGAACCTCAAGAAGGTCACAAAAGCTGTTGTTGATGGATCGCCTCATCCACCCATTTGTGGTTATGTATACCTCAGTTGGAAATTCACCAGTAGAGGGAACATGACCTGCAATTTTTAAAGTTCCTGGCCAGGCATGGAGGATTTCATAGAAGGGCTTCAGCTTCAGCTTGGAAACCATTGGAGTTTTGCCTTTCTTGTGCTTGGCTTCTCTGTCCCATGGCATAAAAATCAACTGCTAACTAAAGGAACTAGCACAGAAGAGATGTTCCTTCTGGAATGGAATGGGAATCCGCTGAAGAGTGTAGTGGAAAGAGAGCCTTTGATGAGGTTTGAAGAGAGGCCTGGCAAACCTGTAAGCAGGAATTGAGGTGCTGGTAGTATACCAGTTGGAGCAGATCATCTCCTTAGTGTGAACCTCATGGTTATAATCAGCAGGTGAAGCAATGTCTCTAGCTTCATCGTTTACAAAAGACGGCAGCTCCATGTAATCAGCTGGATCAATCTTATTAGGACTTCCCTCTTCATGAGTAGGAAGATAGAGAGGGGAAGCATGCTGGTGTGATAAAGTATCAGTAGAAAATAAAGCTAACTGGAACTTCTCAAATTGTAACTTAGCAGCAACCTGTGCATCTAAATCAGCAACATCTGCATCGGCACCTCCCAATTCAATAACCTCTCTTAACCCAATAGGTTCAACTAGAATAACCGGCAACTGAAGGCCAGAGGCTTGCTCTGCTGGAGGAATGACTACATCAGGAAGGACATTAGTAGGAGCAGCAGCTGGAATGATTTGAGTGTCTGAAGTTGACTTAAAGAGATGAGTGTCTATAGTTCCATCATCAGTAGCGATAATAGCTTGAGATTCATCAGTATGGGCTCTTCCTGAAATACTAATCAGAGGTTGATTTTCTATAGTTTCCTCAACTTGATTTGCTAAGGGCTCCTCCTCAAGAGAATGGCCTCCTCCTTAACTAAGGTCAGGACTGTCGCTTATCAGCATAGAGACTGCAAATGCATCAGCAGATGTCATACCAGTAGATAGACTAGAATGCTTTCCTTTGTATATAATACGGATTGGCATCTTATTTTCATCTATGGACTCTGTGGATGAACGATTCTCATCAGCAGCTTTATGAGTGCATACAAACTCTTCAACATCAACTGAGCTGCTGGTGGAAGGTTCATGAGTAGCTGTTGGTTGCTCGGCAGTTCTCCTTTTAGTGGCAAGGTGCTTAAGTGTAGCCTCAGATTCCTCAATCAGCTCAATGGTCATCTTATTTACATTCTTCAAGAACTGAGTAGTGAGAGGACCACCGGTAAGTGTTTCACCATCATTATAGACCAACTGGTCATCATCATTCTCTGGCCGGCCCATTTGATAGGGATCATGCTCATGGAAGTTGAAAAGATGCTTGAAGACAGTGGCATATGCAATCTATACATGTTGAACCATCAAGTTTTGTCTAATTCAATCTTGAAACAGATAGACTTGGTTCCATGGAAGTGGCAGTAGATCAAAGTACCTACCAAAATTTAGTCTCAGCTCGGCTTCCTTTAAAGTCTGAAACATGGACAGAGGAAAATTTTTTTGGTTGAACATATCGGTTAGTCCGTCCATGTTCTTGTAATCAACATAATCAGCAAGGTTGCCAGCAGAGACTTTTTCCTTTCACTCTTCATGGAATTAAAGCAATCGGCGAACAAACGGCTGCAGATGATCAATGGGAAATACCCAGTTCTTCTGAATGATCTTATTTGTAAAAGACCAATGATTCGTGTGGAAGAGATGGAAGGTTGGATTTCGAATAGGAGCACACTTACGGACATGGGGCTTTCCACATCGGTGGTAGCTTGAAACTGGAATTCAGGAAGGAAATGAAGCTCAAAAATTTCATTTTGGAGAGAAATCCTCCTCCTTAAATCAGTTTCTATCATTCTTCTTCTTTCAACAAGTTCATTGTTGACGTCTTCTTCAGACATGTCAACCTTGACAGCAACTGAGGGATCAGCAAGAGTTGCACCGGCAAGTAAAGGTGGTACAAACCTGATTTGCTTGGCTCTAGGATCAATAGATGGGATCTTGGTTGATTGAACTCGAGCGGCAGCAACCGATTTAGACTTTTTGACGGCTGGTGGCTCATCAGCAGATACAACTTTGGGCTTCTTGACTTGCTCTTTATCAGCAGCTTTAATCAACCTTCTTTTCTTTGGAGAAGCAGGAGTGGAATCAGTAATAATCCTATCAATAGATGGAACAGGTGTAGAAGCAGCAGATGGAGCATCGGTAGCTACAATAGCAACTTTCTTTGCTCGCTTTTTCTTGGAGTTCCATCAGTAGGAGAAATGACTGCTGGGCCGGTAGAAGCCTACTTAGATATTCTTTTCCAGTTAAGAAACTTGAAGAACTTGAGCTTATTGAAAGGAAAGCTGTCAGGAAAAGGTGATGCTCTGACAATAGCAGAGTTGTTCCTTAGGATCATGCTGATCAACAGGTAGTGGCAGCCCTTTCCAGGATGATCTTTGTTGTTCTTCCTATCCTTTGCCTATTTGATAGCAGCAACAACAATGATTCAGAATAGATAGGCACACCAGTTGAATTTAACTTGCAACATGATGGAAACCATAGCTTCAAACTACACATCTGTAATGTGGTTGTGAGAGCCAGACTGGCAGATCAAACATCGATCAACAATTTCAGCTAGTGCATAGAATCTTCTACGGTAGTGAGCCTTCAGATGATTATTACCACTTTGTCTAGGACTGGCTCCCCTCATAAGGGTCCATGCCTTGTCCAGAAGCTTGTCATCAGAGATTGCTGCTAATCCAACATTCCCAAGTAAAGGGAATACAACAGAGATGGACGATGGAGTAACAGAGATGGGAACGCTGAAGACGGTTGAGTTGATGGAGACAAAGGTGGAAGGATCAGTCTGGGCAAGGATAACTTCTGAATTTGCAAAGAACTCTTGCACTTGACCCAAAAACACAAACTCAACACTAGTCGGAGAGATGAAAGAGTTGAGCAGAGATCCATTCAACAAAGTCTTTAAGAAATCTCCAATAGTTAAGTCGTCGAAGAAGGTTGATTCAACGTAACCTCCATAGATATCCTTTTCATTGCTCGTCATTGTCTGCAAAATACTCAAGAAATCTCACAAGTTAAAACCAGTTAGTCCAAATAGAAATTTGAAATAAACAAGTGTAGATATCATCAACTATATCAGATAATAATGATGGAGAGATCTGTAGAGTAGAGAATAGAGGATGATTTCTGATAATGGAGAGTTCAAGAGAGAGTAGAGAAAAAAAATGAAGAAATTTAAGTATGGCTATTTATATGTTATGGGAGAGAGAGAATATGAAGGGTTTACATGGAAGAGAGAGAGAAGTAATAAGTAGTTTAACTATAGAGGTGAATATATCAGAGAACGTGCGCACATAATGAATTTAATGCACGAACGAGATGGTTTGAATATATAAGGTTAAACAAGGAGATAGAAAAGGGTATAATAGGAAACAATAATTTATATGGAAGTATGGGAAGTTACCTTCTGATTTTCCATAATGATTTGGGGTAAATCTTGACACGATTTAGGTAAGGCAGTGCACACACGTGTCAGAGAAGTAGTGTGACCGATTGTACCTTTGATTTGACCTTTCCTTACGTCATGTGTCAGAGAATCCTTATCCATTCAGAGAAGATCTATCGATAAGAGATTTTCGTACTGATTTTTGAATTTGAAAATCGGCAAGACATTTTGGTCGGCAAGGCTTTTCACACATTTCTTATGAGATCGGTAGACTAACACAAGTTAACAAAGTTAGCACAATTTTATCCATAGAAATCAATCATACCTAGTTCACCTCTGAGGAACTCAAATCTTTTCTGATCCAAAGGCTTTGTCAGTATGTCTGCTCTTTGGAAATCGGTATGGACTTTGAGTAGCACAACATTGCCTTTTTCTACATGTTCCTTAAGAAAGTGATACTTGATGTCTATGTGCTTGGTTTTGGAATGCATGACCGGATTGTTTGAGACTGAGATTGCAGATTGATTGTCACAATAGATAGGGAAAACTTGAGTTGGAATTGCATAATCAACCAGTTGCTGCTTCATCCAAAGGATTTGTGAACAGCAACTGCCGGCAGCGATATACTCAGCCTCGGTAGTAGAAGTGGAGATTGATTCTTGCTTTTTACAGGACCAAGACACCAACTGGTCACCAAGAAACTGGCAGACCTCTTAGTTTTTTTACGTCGTAAGTTAAAAGAAAAGTATGTTGCCATCATCCAGAAATCCCATTAATACATATAAAAAAGGCTTATGTACCCCTAAAAGAATCCAACTACCTAGATAATTATTGGAAAAGAAGAGCAAAGATGTCTTGGAAATAGTAAAACGTCAAATATTTTGAAACAAAATTTAACTACTAAAATGTCATGTATTTTGAAATGGAAGGAGTACATTTCCTAATTGTACAAATGAATCTGCAAAATATATTATTTTGATATATATATATATGTATATATATATTATATATATATATATATATATATATATATATATATATATATATATATATATATGGTCGTGCTCCTGTGAGAACCTAAATATCGTGAGAACCGTGAGAACTTGGATACATAAGGTAAAAACTAATGTATCCAATGGTTCACTTGGATACATCATTGGATACATTACTTGACTTGGATACATCATTAGATACATTACTTGGATACATTAGGTAAAAACTAATGTATCCAATGTGCACTTGGCTACATCATTGGATACATTAAGTTCTCACGATATTTAGGTTCTCATTTGAGCACCTATATATATACATATATATATATCTAATCTAATGTACATATCTAATCTTTTTTTACCCTGCTCTAGACTAATTTTTTACTAATCTATTAATGTACGAGCCATTTTTTTCTTCTAAATGGAGTCATTAATGTTTTTTAAGCAGATCGTTATCATAGTAACTTTAACTTTTTGGAAATTTAAAATTTAAAATTTCAAACTTTAAGATTTGATCTCCTCGTTCTTCGCATTCTTTGGATCAGGATCACAGGAACATGAACTTGAGATGCTAAAGCAAACATCCTCTATGTGTATCCACGCGAACGAATATCTAGAACCATTCTAGATCTGGATTTCTAGACCTATTAGAAAACACGTTTTTTAATCTTCAAAGGCTATATGAATTTATTGGTGTTCTTGGGGTTTTGATTCATAATCTAAACTCAAGAATATGTTTCTCAAACACATGGAGGCAACCAATAATGATAGAATATCAATTAGGTTACTCCCATTCAATACCATATGAACTAAGGCAAAGAGAGAGGTTTTTTACTTATTTAACCTAAACCCTTTAGGAGAAATATGCCAAAAACCCGTCAAAACTAGGAACAGAAAATCAGAAGACCTAGAACAAGGAGGTCCGCTCGGGGCATTACCTAGGTCCGGCCGGGGCACCATGTGGGTCCAGTCGGGTCCCCACATGGGCCCGGTCGGACCGTTCACCCTTTTTCCACTTTTCTATTTTTCTCTTTAAATCCGATTTTACGCTCTTAACATATCATCTACATAAAGCACCAAATAGATGTACGACCCATCTACCAACTTGTTGTGATCCACACAACAATCATACGGGCTCCTCGTGTATCCGATCTCTGTCATAGAGCTGTCAAATCTCTTGTACCACTGCCTAGGCGACTGCTTAAGTCCATACAAGGACGTCTTCAACCTACAAACTTGATCTTCCTTACCAGGAACTTGGAATCCTTCCGGCTGTGTCATGTATATCTCTTCCTCTAACTCTCCATGCAAGAAAGCTGTCTTGACATCTAGTTGCTCAAGCTCCATATCCCTCTGTGCTACTATTGCTAGCAACACTTTGATCGAAGTGTGTCTGACCACTGGTGAGAAGATCTCATTATAGTCCACCCCTTCTCTCTGTGTGAAACCCCTTGCAACAACGCGAGCTTTATACTTGACCCCTTCTGCTGGTGACATCCCTTCCTTTTTCTTGAAGATCTACTTGCAAGTCACAATCTTCCTGCCTTCTGGCCTTGTAGTCAACACCCAAGTCTGATTCTTGTGAAGAGACTCCATCTCATCACCCATAGCCGCATACCACTGAGATGACTCTGAACATGTAACTGCTTCCTTGAAATTAGAAGCTTTCATAAGATCGGGATCTACTTCCTCAGCAACCTGCAGTGCATAAGACACCATGTCTTCAAATCCATACCTCTCTGGAGGCTTCCATAAATTAGCTCTTCTAGACCTTCCATGTGCTAACCCATGTTCCTCGGGAACTGAACTTGAACTTTCTGGTGCTTCAGTCTCTGTCTCTGTTGGTGGATCATGATCAACATCTGACTGTGGTACAACTAACTCTTCAGTATCTTGTTGCTCCACCTGTTTATCAACACCGCCAACACTTGAAACAATCGTAGATCTCATAATAGGGTTAATAACAAAATTCTTATCAAACACGACATTCCTACTGATAATCACCCTATTTTCTGATGGAGACCAGATACGGTAACCCTTAACACCATCTCCATACCCCATGAATACTCCCTTTCTAGCTATAGGTTCTAACTTCTAATCATCCACATAATAATAAGTAGTACACCCAAAAGCTCTTAAAATAGAATAATCAACAGGTTTACCGGTCCATACCTTATGGGGAACTTTGAGACCAATATCGGCATGAGGTCCACGATTAATCAAGTAACATGCTGTACTAACCGCCTCTGCAGAAACTTTTAGACAACCCTGCATTGGAGAGCATGCACCGCTCCCTCTCAAGCAATGTCTGATTCATCCGTTCTGCTACACCATTCTACTGTGGCGTGACTCTGATGGTGAGGTGTCTAGAAATCCCCGCCTCTCTACAAAACGAATCGAACTCAGTACTGCAAAACTCCAAACTATTATCTGTCCGGAGCTTCTTGATCTTCTTCTCTATCTGGTTCTCTACTACCGTCTTCCAGTCCTTAAAATTTCTTAGAGCCTCATTCTTGTGCTTCATGATAATCACCCAAGTCCTCCTCGAATAGTCATCAATGATAGACAAGAAATACCTGTGCCCCCTTAGAGATTCCTGACGTGAAGGTCCCCAACAATCTGAGTTGATGTAATCCAGAACACCTTTTATGTTATGTATGCCCTTGGGAAAACTATTAGGCTTCATCTTCCCTAGCACAGAATGCTCACAAAATTTAAGTTCCTTGATCTTATGGCCACATAGAAGATCCCGTTTAGTCAGCTCCTGCATCCCTCGAGTGCTCATGTGACCGAGCCTGATGTGCCACAGCTTAGACATATCTCCCCCGTTTACCTCTGATGATGCAACCATAGCCGACCCTGCAAGCATCCTTCCTTAGAGGAAATATAAGGATCCCCGCTTAAGGCCTTTCAGCACCATTTTTGAACCGTTACAGACATTGACTGCTCCACCTTTACCTTTGAAACTGAACCCTTTGCTGTTTAGCTGACTAAGAGAAATCAGATTCTTTGTCATAAGAGGAACATGTTGAACCTCGTTCAAAGTGACAAACTGACCATCATGAGTCCTAACCTTGATCGAACCGATACCGACAACCTTGCAGACTGCACTGTTGGTCATGCTTATTTCACCGCCATCTACCTGCCTATAATCAGTAAACTATTCTCTCCTAGGATTGATATGGTAAGAAGCTCTTGAATCAAGAATCCATGCATCAGATGCACATGCTGATTCTGATGTAGCTAGAGCATAATCCTCTTTTGAACTGCTATCTTTGTCCATCATGGCCTCTGCTCTGACTGGTGCCTTGCCTTGCTTCTTTCTGGGACAATCGAACTTCCAATGCCCCTTCTTCTTGTAGAAATTATAGATATCCCTAGGCTTTGGACCCTTCTTGTGTGAAGAATTACCTTTATTGTTCTTCTTCCCACTAGAACCCCTGTTACTGCTACTAGCAACCAAACCTGATAACTGGGTACCTGACTCATTCCCACTCGCCTTTCGGCGTAATTCCCTCGTCTTGAGAGAAGTTTTCACTTCCTCTAGAGTGATACCATCTTTACGATTTATGAACGAATCGACATAATGTTCATAAGACATAGTTAAATATATTAAAAGTTGCAAGGTTTAATCCTCGTCTTCCACAACAACTCCTATATTACGCAGTTCAAGTAATGCAGAAGTATATCTGTCAAGATGATCATTTATGGGTGTCCCTTCAGTCATACGGCGATCATACATCTTCTTTCTTAGGTATAACTTGTTGGTCAATGAATGTGTCATGTACATGTCTTCCAACATAAACTAAAGATTGCTTCCGAAGTCTGTTCCTGCAATACTGGTTAGGATCTCATCATCCAACTGTCCGAAGATCTTGGTGTGAGCCTTCTGATCTAAATTCTTCAATGCTGCTTCCTCCTTGGCGGCTGCTTGTCTGTCCTTCTCTGACCCTGCTGTGTTGACTGCCTTACCCTTAGGATCCTTACGATCCCTGATTGCAATCTCCAATGGTTCCCATAAATCTTTGTCTATCAACAAAGCCTTCATCTTGTTCTGCCAGAGAGAAAAACTATTCTTCCCATTGAACTTGTCGATCGAATCTGCTCCTTAACCCATCTTCTTGTTCTCTGCAGCGGAATTCCTGAACCTCTAACCACGAACCAAAGCTCTGGTACTACCAGAGCTCTGATACCACTTGTTAGAGCAATAACAAGACTTGATAAGAAAAGTAAGCAATCACAAGAACACAGATTTACATGGTTCACCAACTTGGCTACGTCCACGGGGAGGGGAGAGAATATTATTATCAATCTGGAGAAACGATTACAAGATCTCACAATTACTGCTACATGAATTTTGATCACAAAATTCCTGACTGTGTAACTGTAGAATTACAGACCTCTCTTAGCACTCTTAATAATCTATCTGAGACGTAACAACTGATTTTGATCATGGCCTCTATTTATACCAGTAAAGTGCATCTCAAAATCTAGTGGAAACTTGGAATTCTAGTACAAAACTTTCTCGAAATCCTTCCTTCTACAGAACTGTGGAAACTGCATGAAATTGGATTCTGGAGACCTGGTCCGGCCGGGTATAGAACTTGGTCCAGTCGGACCCTTTGCCTTGGTCCACCCGGGTGCCTTCTATGGTTCGCCCAGATCCACTCCTTCCTATAGACCAGAATTTCTGACGTGCTTTGGTCCGCCCGAGTCTTCAGTCTGGTGCCCCCGGACCCTCAAGGTCCGCCCGGGTCATATGCCTTGTCCGCCCAGACCTAATGTGCTCTGCCTAGGAATTGTGAGATTTCTCTGTTGTTTAATCCATTAACTTGGCGTCCCAAATTCAAAGGCATTAACCCAACACTTGTCACTATTAATTCTGTTTCGTTTCACTATTGTGCTGTATTTTCAGATTTTACTTATGGTTAGAATTATAATTGAATAAAGAGTAGAGAAAGGCTCAAGTGTAAGCATAAACTTATGAAATGATAATAGACTATATTGGAGGTTACTAACTTAAAACCTGCGATCCGAAAATTTAAGTTAGCCAGTTTAGTTAAAAAAAAATTACTATATTAATGATTTATACATTAAACAAAAATTTATCATAAAAGCTTAGGTGAACGGCTTGCACTAAGAAAAGTGGCATATTTCTAGACTCTAGAGCATGTGGGACACGTCCATTTAGAAGGTTTTACAGCAAGTTCAATTGTACGGTTTTCACAAAAGTTACTAGGAGGTGCTTGTTTACAATAACAAATTTGGAGATGAGATGATGTTTTGGTGAATAATTTGGTGATCAATCCTTAGTATTATTAATATTTGAAATAAGTGAGATTATGTAGTAATAATTTGGTGATCAATCCTTAGTATGCATGGACATGGAGTATAAGTATCATAGTACTTGTTTTGGTCAAATTTTGCAATCTAACTTTAAGTAACGAGATTGGGTATAATGGAATGAAATTGTCAATGATTCAAGAACAAGTAGACACGATAATTAACGAGGAAAGCCCTTGAACAACTTGTTCGCCGGCATAAAACCTCAAAGATGGAATTTTATTAGTATAGATGATGAACAATGAAACAAGTAAAAGTATAGCTCAAAAGTAATTAGCCGAGTGTGTTGTGTGTATTACATAATTTGTGTGAACTATTTATACTAGAGGGATCATCACGAACTAGCTAATAAGGCCATGATTCTCGGGAAGTTTGTTTGGCCCTATCTCTTTGCCGTTGATAAGAGTCATTATTTGACTTAGTCTTTGAGTCTAAATTGGTCACGTGTAATTGAGATCATGTCCCACTTCTTCTGTTTGTGTTCCTGAAAAATAGGATAAGAGATATGATTCAAATAAAACGTGTTAGTTAATAAATATACCTGTAATTCTGTATGGTGACAACTTGAAGCATTAGGATGCTAAGTCAAGTTGAGACATTCAAGATGGAAATGCAGTTAAAATTTTTACCCCAAACAATTGCCCCTGATTTTTGAATTCAAAGAGAGTTTTTTGGAGTTCAAAAATCTGTTAGTTATGAAAATGTGGCAGTGGTTTTATCTGGGCAGTTGGATTGACGGTTTAGAGAAGTTTCTAGGTACTTGAGTTTTAGTGGGGGTCTAGAACCGTCATGTCGATCAACTTAAATACCCCCAATGCGAATTTAATCTTTCGATTCTGCAGAGAGAGAATAATAGAAGTTGCTTGAAGAAAACTCCGGTGGGTTCCAATTTATCCTCTTCTTTGTTATTTTTTTCTAGCTTGAAATTGCCATGGCTATTGAGTTGCCTGAAGGTTTTAGGTGCTTGGGGTTGATAGATAACCATGATTCTGAAAGATGCATACTGGAGCCAACACAAATTGAAGCCCTAAAACCAAAATTTCCCCAAACTGTTGTTTTCATGCCCCCAATCCCTAACTTGGCCGCCGATTGCGTTTCTCTTGAATGGATAGCTTTTCCAGAATATCCCTTTGATATGGGTTTGTCCTTTCCTTTTTCATCTCTGATTACCCGTTTCTTCAAAGTGACTGGTTTGGCTTTTTCCCAGTTGATGCCAGTAGGTTGGAGAAATCTAGCTACTTTGGACAGATTGAGTGCTGAATTGAATTTGAGAGTTGGTTTAGAGGAACTTGCTTTCTGCTACTTGCTTAGGTCTCATGGTCCTCATAGGTATGGATTTAGGGCAAAGAATAAGACGTATAGTTTGGTGACTGAGTCCACTGATCAAGATAGGGACTGGAAGAGGAAATTTTTCTATGTAAGGAGAGATAGCTTGGCGGGAGTGGATAATTTTTTCTCAACCTGGAAGCAGGATGGTAGGGATTTAAATTTTCGTTCTTCAATTTTGTTGACTAATCATGTTGATTCATTCTTTTTGTGCTTCTGGATTGCAGTTGGTAAACTTGACGACCTGTTTCCGAAGTTAAACGACACCCTGGTGATTGTTGAGGCTGTTTGTTCGCAACCATCCAACAAGAGAAATTCGCTCTGGTACTATTGCTGGTGTAGAGAGTGATAGAGAAGAAACAAGTCAAAATATGTCTTCTGGTAAGACTTTTAACTTGCAATTTTGTTATTTTAGATAAAATAATATATTGTTAAAGTTTTTGAAGTTAATTCCTTTGTGCCAGCTACTCAATCTGATAACCCTTAAGGCGCGAGTAACCTGCTGGCTAGATTCAAAAAGCCTAAGGTAGGTGATCCCAAGCAGACTGCTCCCAAAGCTGAAGGTTCAACTAAATCCAAGTTAGTGATTGGGGATGCTGTTCTGTTCAAGAGGAAGAAGAGAGAGATTGTAGATGTAGAGGATTCTGAGCCTGTGGTGGAGAAACTACTTGAGAAGGTAATGTCTTTCTCTATAAAGTTTGATATTTCTTCGTAATGATTCAGAATGCTTATCCTATTCCTTGTTACTTTTTAGATCTAAGATGCCTCAAGTATGTTTGCCAAGGAAGTTGAACTGTGGAAGATGAAGGCCGAAGACGCTATAGCAGAGAAAGAAAAGGCTATGGTTTCTATGATTGATTTGAAGGAAAAGGATGCAGAGATCAAGAGGAAGGATGTAGAAATCATGGGTTTGACAGTTAAGCTGGCAGCATCTAACAAGAAGCTGAGAGATGAGTTGCAGAAGCAAGAGGATCGTTTCGTGAGAGGGGCTGGGCGTTCGGTTTTTTTAGGCTAGGATTCAGATGGTTGAGGAGTACTTGGCTGGGAAGGCGGGTGACTGGAACCTGGAGGATGAAAAGCTTCTTTAAGGGGTATAACAGGTGCTCTCCAAGAAGTTGGTGAAGTGAATTCCAAGCCTTAGGATGTGGAACCAATGGAGCAGGTTGATGATAATCAAGGTACCAAGGATGATGAAGGACTAGAAGGTTGAGGTAAGTTTCTCCCGTTTCTGCAAGATGTTGGTTAACAAAAACAATTTCTTTTTATGTTTTTAGTATTTTCAACAAGGGGGATGTCCTCGGAAACAATTAGATAACCTTAGAGTGTAATTTGGTTTTTAGACAAGTTTCAAGTTGCACTTTGGTCCACTCATGTCTTGTGATAGCATGGGTTGGATCTTTTGGATGTTTATGTTAGAATAGTTCAATATGTTTGAACTTTTGGTATTCTGGTTGTAGAAACTGATGGATTTTTCCAAAGGTAACCTTATGATGTTGCATCTTGAAAAAGATGTGTAAATAAAGTAGGAATAGTTTAGAAGGAAAACTAGTAAAAGTTGTTTCAAGAGTATGGTTTTGAAAGGAAGTAGTTGGAAAAAAGTAGCAAAATTATGCTATCAGTATGAATGGAAAGATGTTTTGATCTTTAAACTTTTGTCTTTGGTAGCATGTTAATGCTATAGCCAGTTGTAAATAGCTTGAGTTCACAAATTGAATAAAAACAAGATGGTAATCAATATGTATTAAAATACACTGGCCAAATTACAACTTAAACAAATGTGAAATACGTGCGCACGGGCGAAGGTGTATGAACCTTAAACTTAAGAAATATGTATAATCTTTAAACCTTTGAAAGGTGAAAACCTTTAAAACCTGAGTACAAGCTTTGAGAAAAGATGCATAAGTTTAAACATCAAAGTGCTTACTTGAATATTTGAACAGGTTGAACTTTCATCCAACATATTGTCAGCAAGTTGACTGTTATCATTTTGAACAGCTAGATTGTTAACTTAGCAGATCATTTGAGCATGTTGGTCACGTTGACCTAAGTTGGAACTTTGAATTGCCTTGCAAAACAAACACATGTTAGGGTGGGTGTTAGCTTGGCTAATACCCCTCCGATGCTTAAGTCAGTAAGTGTTTAATAAATATAAATAAATTGAAATAACAAAATAGAAATAAAGCTTACTGAATCATACCTGATTTTCGAAATTGAATTGACAAGCTACAACTTACATATAGTATTCTTTAAGATGGACTGCATTCCAACTTCTTGGTATCCTTGTGCCATCCAAGGTGGAGAGCCAATATGCACCCTTACCAGCTTCTGCGTCAACTAGGTAGGGACCTTCCCACTTGGCTGCAAGTTTGCCTACATTTAGTTCCCTCGTATTTTGAAATACTTTTCTGAGGACCATGTCTCCAACTTGAAACCTTATGATCTGAACGTTCTTGTTATAAGACTTAGCAATTCTCTGCTGGTAGGCCGCCATCCTGATCTTAGCTAAATCTCTTAATTCATCAATGGTGTCGAGATCTTCTGCAAGTACAATCTGGTTGTCCTCTGGAGTTATTAGCCCATATCTTGCTGTTGGGATGGAAAATTCTACTGGTATCACAGCTTCGGTTCCAAATATCAAGGAGAAAGGAGTTTATCCAGTTGCAGTTTTAGGGTGGTTCTATCTACCCATAATACTAGAGGCAGTTCTTCACCATCTGCCTTTTTTCTGATCGAGACGCTTCTTTAGGTTGTTCACAATCAACTTGTTGCTTGACTCTGCTTGACCATTAGCTGAGGATGTACTGGTGTCGAAGCGATCAACTTGATTCCCCATCTTGTACAGAAATCTTGAGTCTTCTTTCTGATGAACTGGGAACCATTGTCACAAATAATTTCTGAAGGCCCCAAATCTGCTAATGATATTTCTTTTCAAGAATGAAATCACTTCTTTATCTCTAACTGGCACGAAGGCCTCAGCTTCATCCATTTTAAGAAGTAATCAGTCATAGCTAGAATGAACACTTTACCCCCAGGTGCCTTAGGAAACTTTCCAACGATGTCCATTCCCCATTGTATGAAGGGCCAAGGTGAAAGGATAGGATGAAGCGGCTCAGCAGGTTGGTGCAAGATGTTGCTGTGTCTCTGACAAGCATCACATTTCTGAACATATTTGATTGCATCCTAGCGCATAGCCCGCCAATAGTACCCTGTTCTTAATGCCTTGGAAGATAGTGACTTGCCCCCAGAATGATTGCCACATTCGCCATCATGTAGTTCTCTTAAGACCTGTTCAGCTTCTTGGGGCTCCAGGCATCTCATGTACAAACCTGTAAATGACTTATGAAACAGTACATTATCAATTAATATAAATCTTGATACCTTTATCCTGAAAGCTTTTATTTGACACCTTGTGGCACTGTCCCATCATGCAGAAAATTTAATATGGTGTAGATACCCCATTTTGGACGTTCATTTATGATCACACTACTTCTGTGTCTCGCCTTTGATTTGGGTCGAAACTCGTTAAGTTGGACATGTTTCGTTAAGTTTCTGACTGACTCCGTTAGTCAGGGGCCAAAATGAACATTAAAACTACTACAGAGGGCAAATAGTGAATTCCAGCACTGAGATGCCTCGTACGAGACATTGATGTCTCGTACGAGACATCCCCTTGACAGTCGGGTTTTTGGTCAGTTTCCTTGTTGATCTTAACCCCTTTTCTTGATAAACACTTACGAAATCCGGGAAAACCTATTGGACGATCCTAGAGTCCAAAAATACCTCTGTGGGAATCAAGTCTTGGATTCCCATCAACCTTACCTTCTTGGCCAAAACCCTAGGTCTAAAACTCCTATAAATATAAAGGTTCTTGAACTGAAAAGAGGCTAGAATCCTCATTCACCCAAAAACCAATCCAAATCTGATCAAAGAGGTCCCCATAATCAGTCCTCTTCCTCACCCACGAAATTTAAGCCTCCACAATACCACTCAAGCCAATTTTATTGGAGATTCAAGGCCTTTAGTCAAGCCCATCCATAGGATTCTTGAAGAACGCTTAGGTAAAACTCTTTGTTTTTCTATCTTCTCATCTCCTTCTTTGTCTTTGAAGTAGTGTGATTCCATTAAAGGATCATCCTAGAGTCTCTCCAATCCATGGAGATGGTCTCGAAGCACATGATCCGACATCCCAAATAAATAAGCATTATTTATTTGTTTTTTTTTCTCTTTTACATACATTTTGCATGATTTTGAAACAATGATGATGATTTCTTAGCAAGACCAATCCTAGATTGGGTGAATTGGGTGCTCCTTGACCTCCCAATTCATAACTTAACCCCCGAATCCAGATATCTCGTCCGTGTTCCGACAACAACATGGTGGCGACTCTAAAACAATATGGGTAAATTTAAGGATGAAAAGGTACCTTGAAGTCAAACAAACACACAAAAAACCCGTGCGCAAACAGTGGTGACTCTGCTGGGGACTAGCACAGTAAGTGGGGTTAGACTTGTGTCGAAAGAAATCATCGTTGTTTAAAATTCTGCATTCTGTACTGTAATCTTTTCCTCAACTGAGATTCCTCATACGAGGGATCCCTTGTCTCGTACGAGACATCTCAGCTCTGCCCGGCTGATCTGACTCTCTGGTTTGAAAAAGGATTTTCGTTTGGTTCAAACACGTATACAGGGTTTCAGATTTGTTCCCCTCTGTTTCTGAGTCTTAGGACCATCCTAACGACAAAGAAACTCCCCATATATTATAAGGCTAACCTTTGTTTTGCAGGAGTACTTGCTAAATGTTTCATTCTCTGCTTTTCTTATGTTTGCCTTATGTGTGAACTACGACGGCCTGAGTTCCTCCACAAGAGGGAAACGTAGGCAGCCACTTGGCTCGGCCATTGCATGTTTTCATTTTTACTTTAAAAAAGAAAACTCTCTATTTTATCTTTGACACCTAGATCTTGACTCTCACACACGTGCACACATGTAGAATAATTGCACTGCATACCCTATAAACCCGGGTCCCAATCGGAGGACGGATGTCGGTCACCACCCCCATTCTAATGAATGGCCCTCGCCGGTCTCTCCAAAGATGGTGTACCCACTCCGTGACACGCTCCTAGACTGTGTTCATGGGGAGCCTTAGCCGTAATCCTTGCATCAACCTCATGCATACATACTAACTAATAAGACACTCTCCTTGAGACCGGTCGGTTCGATTCTTAGGGTTGTTTTAATCTTTGCCTAGATAAAACATCTTTACAATCTATAATCCTCCCTTGTGACTATGACGAATGTTCCTTCGGTAAAATGTTGAACAAAGGATTTTGAAAGAATGGAGAACCTCTCTACGGGAATCCGAGCTTGTTTTTCCTACTTTCACTATTCTGTGCGGGATTATGGATGCCATTTTGGCTTAGTTTCGACCGCACCGTTCAACATGTCCCTTTCGGTTGTCCCTTAAAATTCGCAAGGTTTGATTGCATTAATGCGTTGTTTAACAAAGTGAAAAACAACTACGAAATCACTTAGGTTTGGTTAATTGAATGGTGGATTCCGATGAAATATGGGACCCTTGCCCGAATTGTCGTTTGGGAGAGGTCAATACAGGTGAAAAACAAGGGGCTCATATTCTAGGGTGACAAAATCCACTGTTCCAGGACGAACTAGAGTAGTAACTCTCAAATGGATTAAATTCCATCCGACCAATAGGGTTAAAATCTGCAAATCTGACTGTCTGGTTAGATGCCTCGTACGAGACATCTCTCCTTTTCTGTGAATCTGTCGTGTTGGTCAACCCTGTTTCATAAACCGACTTGTTGGGGCCCCATCCTGGATTTGACACAATTTCTGCACTCTAGGTCCGTCCGATCAGCAAGGTAGCTCCATACTCCCGACACAATCGCTTCAGTAATTTACATCCGTGATCCCACGACCAAGAGACTAGAAAAAGTTGCAGTAATGGCCGGTACCCCCCATCACTGACTTGGAGACCGCCAAAGCGTCATTGCACGACTTGAGCAGCAAGTTAGAGAACAAGCCGAAATTGCTGCCCGTGAGAATGATCGTCACACCAAAGACATAGACACCATCCTGCAAGATCTCCAAGAACTCAAGAAGAGCAATAAGAAGTCGAAAACCCCCTCCAAAGACGGGGAGTCCCATGCTAAGAAAAGGAATAAGAGGGATGACGACTCCGACTCTGATTCAAATACATCCGACTCTTCCTCCTCCTCCGATGACGAGGATACTAAGGCAAGTGATAAGAAAAAGAAAGCTAGTGATGACACCAACTTCATCAACTCCGCCACTGCTGAGTTTCTCGAAAATAGGTTTGCACATCTTGGTCTAGCAAAGGGATCCATCGTTCCATTTGACCCCATTACGCTCCGCAAGTAAATCACTAAGCTACCACAAAAGTTCCGGACTCCTGACATAGCCAAGTTCAACGGCACTACCTGTCCTCATGTTCATAGTTGAAACTTACACTTGGGCCATGCTTCCGATGAAAGTAGATGAAACCGTTTTGGCCCAAAGCTTTCCCCAAACTTTAGAGGGGGCGGCGAGGATTGGTACATGTCCCTCCCCTTATCCACAAGGACCGATTGGGCTACCGTATGTGAGGTCTTCTAAAGGTGCTTCGAGACAATACTACTTACAGTCCCTACTAAAAGAGACCCGAGCAAATACAACAAGGTACTAACGAGACATTTGGTGACTTTGTCAAAAGGTGGAGATCCAAGCTCACCGAGATCGTTGATAGGCCAATTACGGACGACCAATGCACATCTTCCTGAAATCACTCCGTAATGAGTATGAGGACCGCCTCTCCGGTACTTTCTCCCAAGCTTCTCTGAACTTCATAAAGCCGCTTCTTCGACTAGATGACATCTTCAAAAGTAGGAAAGATGCTAAGAGAGATAGTGGATACCGCTACCCTAACAAAGGCTCTACTAAAAAGACACATCTGTTAATGCCATCGCTTTCAATAATTAAGGAAGGAGCAACTATTCCTCCGTCCCTCCACCCAACAAGGAAAAGAAGAAAGAGAGAGTCTAAACAAATTGGAAGGTATCACTCAAGGAGAGATCTTCGACATACTCGAGAAGCCGTAAGGTCGCAGCCAAGGAACCTCCTTCTACTCCAAGGGAAACTCCCCCCGAGTCATGTCCATCATCTCTACTGTAAGTTCCACCAGTTCAGTGGTCACGACACCAATACTTGCAACCACCTCAAAGATGTGATTCAAGATCTCATAGATTCTAAGCAGCTAGGGGTTCCTAATGTAGTGACAAACCCCTCTCCAACTGCGGGAGGAGGGATCAATGTAATAGAAATAGCTAGTGAGAAAGAGGAGACTACTCGCCTAGTCCCAAATGTGGGCGAGAGCACTCCAACGTTAATGATGAAGTTTCTTTCAGTTACATGTTGTCTCATAATCAAGTACTAAGTATGGAAATAACAAATTGTGCGCAAAGGGAAAACTTGCCATACTTCATGTTCTCTGAACCATGGATCGACATAGGGGGAAGCGCCAACCGGGCTTCGAAATCTTCGGTGACTGTGATCCATACTCGCTTGAAACAGAACCAATGCAATTC
>JAOWBW010001508.1:197057-276904 GCA_026119855.1 Campanula takesimana | reverse complement strand
GCTGATGCGGGATCCATTTGCTAAGTCGGGATCTGAGGCTCCGTCTGCCTATATGTGATATTGTTGTGTTGCTTGATGGAAAGGTGGTGATTTTGTGGCTCACCATGGACCGAGTTGTTGTCATTGAACTGTATTGTTTGACTCTGTGGGATGCAGGCGTAGTTGACGGCGTATCACTTTCTGCTGGGGATGAAGTGCCTTGAGTTGTAGATGCTGTTGACCTTGTGGTGGTACCATTGCCGTTGGATGGATTAATGTTGTGGTGGTGGATGCCTTGATGTCCATGCTTTGGAGAATGATGACTTGGTGATGATGAATTGTTTTTGCCTTGAAGGAGTGTCGGCGAGATGGTGTTCCGGATGGTGGGTTGGTCGTGCCAAAAGGCTGCCTACGTATCCCTTTAAGAGAATCAGACCAGCGTAGTTCAAGGATGATGGAGAATGCTGGAGGAGAAGCTAGAAGCAAAGCAAAGTAAAGCACATACTTTTGCACATAGAAGGAGAAAAAGAAAAAGAAAAATCTTCTTTTTTTTTTTTTTTTTTAGATTAGAAGGGAAAAATATGCACACATGTGAGAAAAATATTTTTTTTTTAGTTCGTGTGTGAACCATTTTAACCATTGTGTGTTTGTAAAGCCAACCCAAGATCAAGTCATGTTCAATCGAAGTCCGGATTGCCTCGCTTGAATGTTGTCGCCGCGGTGTCCAACGAAAATTGTTGTCTAGCCCCAAGAGATTTGTCGTTTATGGGGCTTCAAAATGACTATTGATGCCGAGATGCCAAGGGGTCGCTGAATGTAAAGCCCCTTGAATGCTGAACATTGAGTGGCTTATGAAGCCCCAAGATGAATCAACTCTTAGCCCATTCAAATAAACTGTCTTTTGTTGTCGACGTGGGCAAGCCCCAAGAGAAGATCATTGATACTAAGTTTTGAGAGATTGCTAAGCCCCAAATGTCATGGGCTTATCAAGTTTGTAGATGGCGGGATGTGGAGACCTTTCAGTGTGAAGCCTCAAATTTTCTTGGAATCGGTTAGCATTATGTTGGGAGCGGATGGCGCTATTGGGAAGAACTCTTGAAGGCGATCTCCTTCTTTCTCTTGTTTGGAGATGGATGGCCCTTTTTTGTGGTTGATACCCAAATGGCGGAAGGTCCATGTTGAACATGTAGTACGGTCTTCGGGAGACGTCTCGTGGGAGATGGTGATGTTGTTGCAGATGATAAGGTCTTGGTGTGATAAAGTCTCGAACGGTATGTTTGCTCGAGTCTTCTTGAGTTGAACCGACGGTGGATCTTCGGATGCAGCCTGTGCTTTTGATCTTGGAGAAGGGGTGCAGTACTTGCAGAAACATTGGGATTGGCCGTAACCCTGCTTATAGAGTTAACATATTGGCATTGCCCGCTATAACTCAGCCGGGTGAGTCTAGCATATTGAATCTTTTCCTTTTCTCTAAGACTTCCTTCAGAATCTCGCTGTGAGTTCTAACAAGAATCATCAAATTCATTCATATCATCGGAGCCTTCATTTAAAACCAAGAGGCCTTTTGACTGGAAGTGTTGAGGGACCATTGAAGTTTGATCCCTTTCATGGAGCCATAAGACTACTCCCAAATTGCATTGCTCGGGTACCACTGCCCAAAAGCTTGTTAATTACGAAGCCCCAATATTGCCCTTTGCTTGAATTACTGTAAAGCCATGGCCCAAAATATTTGTAGATTGCGAAGCCCCTTGACACCTTCCGGTATGAAGCTTCAAATGTTGCTGGGGACATTGAAGTGAATTGCTTCTTGCCGAGGGAGCCTTTAAGACTTGACTGTAGCCCCTAGAGTGCCATCATTGATTGCGAGAAAGGTCCATCCTTGATTGGGGGAACGAGCACGGGCACACATGACAAGAGGGCTTTTTGTCATCCCTTTTTAGAGACTTTGAGGATAGTCTAACACATCTTTCTCGAGCATAGCCCCTAGGGCTTATTGATTGTCAAATGAAGCAAAAGAAGCCCTTGTTCTTTAGTCACATAGCCCCTAGGGCGTCACCATTTGTTGAGCAAAGCAAGAGTGACTCATCCTCGTGCGAGGGAACAAACATGAGAGGACATGGCAAGAGCTTCTCCATTTCTCGGGAGTCTTTCGGCGTACTTTAGAAGCACATACTTGCACAAGCTTTGAAAACTGAGACACATGTAGTTGCTATTTGCTGCCTAAGCCAATTGACTAGCTAGGGATTATTTGTGCAACCTCATGCCCTTTTATGATGGGCTCATTCTCAGATGGGTCTTGGTTACCACGGGCCTTCTTTTCATGAACCAAAAAATGCACACTGCTGGAGAATGATGCCGATAATCCAAGACAACTTTTGATGGTGCCATATCTTGTCGAGCCTTTTGAAATCCCAAAGTTGACTCGGTGGGGAATTGATTTGTTGAGGAGATCCAATGTAGAGCTTGTGCAGTTGTCTTCCTTAGAGGCCGGAAATCTCCATTTCTCTTCCCTTCTCTCTCTCACTCTCTCATTTTTTTTATGACGCACCCTGTTTTTTGCCTAGACCGCCCTTTAGGGTTTTTAATCTAGCGGTCATCTCTTTTGCGTCTTTTTTTTTACTCGATTAATGAGGAAGTGTGCATTGACTCTGGCTGAGGAGATAAGACATGTGATTTTGCGGTGAAGACCTCTTGTCACTAAAGATGAGTGACATTGACTTGACTAGGGAAGTGTCCCTAGTATTGACTTCATGTATGTATATTTGTTGAATGACTCACGAAGGCAAGTAAGTCATTAAGAGAGAAGAGAAGGAAAGCCCCAATTTGATTGCAAGAAATTGGGAGTATGCAGAAAGAATAGAAGCCCTAGACTCGACAAGGAACGGAAAGCGATTCCAAATCTAAGAAAGTTGTTCAATCTTGAGGTGATTAATTCATTGGCAAATGACTCGTACAAAGATGTCTTGACAAGTTCGAGATGAAGGCCAATCACCATAATGCGCTAGGGCTAAACATATCTTCTTTCTTGCATGAGACCGGACCCGCAGGTTGCCTACGTTCCTCCAGTGTAGAGGCTCAGGTCACCGTAGTTCTTGTTGATTCTCCATTCGTCGTGATAGAATTGTTGCTTCGTCGTGATGATTGTTGATGTCGCTTCGTCCTTCGTTGGTGGAATGATGTTGATCCTTGATATGAGCTTCTTTGAATGCGGGGGATTTTTTTTTGTGCTCTAACTTTTGCCTAGGTTGATTTGAGGATTTCAACCTAGCGAGCCTCTTTTTTTTGTTTTTTTTTTTTTTTATATCCCCTTTTGAAAACTTTGCTTCATGATCATTGCTCCACCTTTCTTTGTCTTGATTTCGTCGTTGTTGATGTCTTCGTTGCTGATGCCGTCGTCGATGTTTAGCCCCTAGGCGTTCAAGCGATGGCCTTCATTCCAAAACTTGTTTAGAAACCTTTTCATCATTTTGCCAAGAATTAGATTGAACAACTTGGAAGAGTGTATGAGGACAAGAACGACTTTTATTTAATGATTGACTCCAATTTAACATTGGACGAGAGAAAACATTAATGCACACATTAAAGGACTTTTGACTCTTTTTTTTTTATTCCTACTACTAGGTAGAGAAAGAGAAACGGAGATTGTTGCTGTAGTCCCCATTGTCGTTGTAGCCTTCCTTGTGGCATGATCTCTTGTTGAGACCCTATTTCAAATCTGAGCCCCTTCCTTGATGAGTTCTTGCATGTTCTCACTCTCTAACTGTTGTTCTTCAACCACGGTAAACTCACCATTGTCAATCAAGTCTTGGATGATGTTGCGGATGGAGAAGCAATCCCCGGTGAGGTGACCGCTGCATAGGTGATAGTCACACCACTTGTGGTGGGCATGGTTGCGACGCAGTGGTTGTGGTTGCTTGTACCCTTTGAGAGGAGAAATTTGTCCCTTTGCTTTGAGATCTTCATAGGCCTTGGTGACAGTCATGCCTTAGAGGGGAGTGTACACACGGTCGTTGGTAGAGCCTTTGTGACTCTTGAGAGGCGAGCCACTTGAACATGCCTTATCGTTGACCTTTGCCTTGTTGTTGGTGAACTCTTGCAAACGAGCCTTAAGTTCGGACACTTCCTCCTCATGAATTCTCCTCTCGAGATCAAGACGGTCTTGCGACAAATCATCCTTGCGGCGGGCATCCTCGACAAGTCTATCCATTTGTTCCCCCATGGATCTTATTATGTTGAAGAGCCTTTCATTGGACACGGAGATGTTCTCACCCTTGTTGTTGTTGCCGTTGGAAGCCATTGGACCTATTGAGAGAACACGGGTTGATCTTAGGTTGGCCCCACAAACATATTTTGAGTAAAATAATTAAACCTATTTATTTACAAAGTCGGAAGGACATAGTCCTTTTTGAGGTTTCTAGAAAAATAGTGGAATCGTCACACTAGTATATAGACCTTCTCGTGGTCCCATATACTCATCGGATTCCACCACGCTTGTGAATCCTACATGTGTCGGGATTAAACTAAATTTATGTAGTAAAGCATACATGCGAGGACGGATTTTTTATTAGCGTCCATTATGACCACTTGGGGACGGATTTTTATTTCGTCCATAATAACCACTTGGGGACGGAGTTTTATTTCGTCCAAAACAACGAGTGGCATGTATGATTTGAAGACATTAGTTTAGGGAAATCTCGGCACATGGAAACCGACTTGAATCACGGAGTGTTAGACCCTAACTAGAGTTGTGTGGTTGGTGCTTGGCTAAAGAGAGGCTTAAAGGTCACCCCCAGCATGTAGTCGTGAACTACGCCACGGGCTGAGGTTTACCGCTTCGGAAGAGTCAAGGGTCGAGTGGAGCTTGAAACTTCCTAGGACGGGCCTCGACGGGTTTGGGGTTGGACTTGTGCGACTCGATAGTGAGCAGTTGATAAGAATTGTGCGCGTAGTATGAGGTCTAACAAGTGACAATTTTTTTTTCAAATAAAATAAAAAAAACAAATAAGCACGTAATTTACAACTTTCGAATCACCAGTGTGACCGATAAAAATGTATAAACAAAAGTAAAAGGGGGTGTATGCAGGCCCGGTGCCCACACACTGTCAAAACTGCCCATTCTGTTCACTGTTCTGTTTACTGTTCTGTTCTGGAAAATGGCCCAGAAGCGCGCGACTCAGGGCAGTTACGTGGGAAGCGCGCGCATTGCGCCATGAATGTGGGAGGCGCGCGCATCTGGGGTACCTGTCAGAATGTCAGAAGAAACCGCGGACTCAGGGGATTGCCCTGGTCCCAAATTATGTAACTTTCCCCTGCAGAAACTTGTTAGCATAGAAATATGAAAATTGAAGGACAAGATGGAAGGTGGGCGATTCTGGTAATAAGGGTTGGACGGGCGCGCTTTAAGCCAAGAAGGACGGAGGCGCGCGCTTTTTACCCTTTTTGCCAGAATGCCCAGAAAACAAATATAAGAACACCAAAAGCAGAAAATGCAAGTTTAACCCTCTATGTCCCCAGCGGAGTCGCCACTGTAGATACCCCGGGGAACCACGGCTTGGCTAGAGAGGTGAATTATCCTATGATGTCTACTTGATTTTAAGAGTCGCCACCCACGTTTTACAGGAACGCGAGAAAACCTAAGAAAATAGCCTTTTTTATTGATTATGAAACCAAAGATTCTTGTGATGAGGGGTTCGGGGGTTATGTGACGGAATGGGAAGTACTTAAACACCCACTCCGCCCCGCTTACGCGGGTCTTGCTACTTTTGGTGTTCTTATAATTACATGTCCTTCAATTGATAAAATATGCTAACAACTACAAAGTAAAGATAAGGGGAAAATGAAAGCTAAATGATTTTATTGATTGAGTGTCTAATGGTTACATGTTGAATATTTGCTAAACAATTACATTAAGAGATGAAATGGAATTAAATTAATGTTGGAATGTTGGGATGTAACCTTGGCCAAACTTCAATAGTGAAGTGGACTTTTGGTTGTATCCCTTTTTATGGAGATTGCATACTAGTAGGACACAAATAAAATAAGAGAATAGAAAAGTTGTACCTTTAGAAAAAGGACTTTGAACTTGGACTTGAAAATGGTGTTGTTGTAGGGAAATTGTTGTAGAACAATTTGTGTAGAGTCTTGTCATGAAGAACTCTTGTAGGGAGAATTTGTGTATAGAATTGTGTATAGTGTGTGTGTAAGAAAAGCTTCAAGTCTAAGAAGAAGGTCCAAGAGAGGTAAAAGAGAGATGAAAAGAGATGAAAAAGAGGCCCCCTCTAATGGTGGATTTGAGGGGTTTTTATAGTTGAAAGGGGATGTTTTTGGTGCCAAAACGGAGTCACAAGGATCAGTTTCCCGGGCAAAATCATATAAAATGAGCAAGGGAGAGATTCTTGGACAAAAATCAGTAACGTACACACCCAGACGCGCGCGCATCCCGTATAGTCGGCGGGAGGCGCGCGCTTCTGTCCCCAAAGGGCGGAGGCGCGTGACTTTGAAATGGCGATTTTGACAGAATGGACTAGAAAGTTAACTCTGTTATGCAGTTTAGTCCAAAAACTGACGGAATCAGTTAGGAACTTAACCGAAGTAACAGAATTTAACAAAAACAAGTAAAGTAAAAATACTATGTATGCAATCGGGGTGAGAGGTCCAAGGCGGGGTGTCTACACAATGTCATTTAGATTATCAACATTTTCGGTATCTAGAAAGTGTTGGTAGTGGTGCCCTAGGCACGTTTAATAAACGTTGTAATTGTTATCATTTATTTCATATCAATAAAGAGATGTTTTGATTATTATTGTTGTTCATGTTTACTTATAATAATCCCCGTCCCTAGTACTTGTTAAGCACTAGTATAAAGGCTAAATGATCATGGGATGATCATGTTAGATTTATGGGTACTTGTTTGGAACAAGGTACTGGACATGACCCGCTGTATGAGATTTATGTCATGGTCTATGTCGTACATATATCTCATATTAGTTATGTCATTTGAATCCTTAGACATGAAGTTATTATAGTCTTCCACTTGATGAACATTATGTTTGACATATTCAAACGCTACCTTAACACGGTAGTTATAAAGGGTATGATTGGCATAATCGGATTCCCGTTGGGAAGAATAATAAGCTAAATGGATTTGTCCCTCCACGGAGAGATGTCAAGCTTGGGCCCCTCGAAGGAATGATGTTGATGAAATGTTCGGCCGGACTCAAATGGATTGATTGGATCAATAGCATTTGAATTATCAACATATTCGGAATCGAGAAAGTATTGAACAAAACAAGTTGACTGTTTGACCATGACTTGTGTTCAATGACATCATGGACAAAGGGATTGTGACATATTCTAAAGGAATGCGAAATTGTATCTAGTTACACTATTTGGGTAGGTATGACGGTTTGCTAGAACCTAATCATATCTTATGGGTTCATGTTTGAGCCCATTGCCAACTTAGTGTAATCCTAGAGGGTCACACACAAATAGAACGAATCATAAAGGACTAAATTGGAATTATGGAAAAATGTCAGGTTTTGGCTCTGGCACGGTCGTGCGCCTTAAAATGGCACGGCCGTGCCATAAATCCAAACCAAGGCAAAAGGCTCGGTCCGTTTGGCACGACCGTGTCAAACATAGGGGCACGACCGTGCCAATATTCGGGGAAGGTCTGGCAGATTCGACCCATTTGGCACGACCGTGCCAAATAAAGGGGCACGACCGTGCCATAATTCCTGGCAGAATAAGGACTTGCCTTAATTAAGGTGACGGGATTTAGGAATCCTAGGTCATTAAGAGTTAATGACTAGGTCCTATAAAAGCATCTTTTCACCAGCCATTAAGCAAGAAATTCCTAATTCTTTGAGAGGTTATTTTTCTTGTTCTAAGATCCCAAAAGTGAAGAACAAGAATATTCATAATTCCATATAGTTCTTGTCACGACCCGAAATCTAGGCTCTATTTTATTAGTAATTAAATGATTTTTATTTAATTATTTGCTTATTTATTTATTTAATTATTATTTATTTAAATAATTATGGGTGCATTTTATGTGTTAAAATGATTATGCCTAGCATTTTATTTTGGTCAGTTGTGCTAGTAAAGAAGTGTTGGGTCTTCTTAGTTGTGGGAAGTTTAATTGAAAAGGTGGTATTGGGGGAGGGGCCATTTTGTAACATTTCAAATAATTTCATCATCTTCTCCCTACTCCCTCCCTCACCTCCCTCACCCTATCACCCTCACTCACACTCCACCTCCAATCTCTCTCCCTGGAAACTCTCTCTCTCCTCCATTTGTGGGTAAGTTTTCTTTCTCCCTTCTCTCTTCATTTTCTCCATCTTCCCATCATCTTCTCTCATTTCTTAAAACTTGAACATTGTTTAGATCGTCGATAGGATCGTAGGAAGCCAAAAAGATTTGAATTCCGTCAACTTTGAGAAATCCGGGTAAGTTGCTTTTCCCCTATTTTATGCTACAAATGCTATTCCATGTTCATTTGATGTTATGAATGTCATTTATTGCATCTTGGGTTGATTTGGGAGTGATTTGCATTTTGTTCATTTTGTGAAATCTTGGGTATTTGAATCACCCTTGAGTGAGGTCCCTAAGTGATGTTGTTGGAGTTCTTGTGGCTCAAATGGTGTAGATACCTTAGTTCCCTTCTTGGTAGTGTTGAAATGGCAAAGATTTGGTTCGTATTGGTTTTGGGGTTGTCAATGGAGGATACCCAGAAATTTGGCCGGAATCTGCCTTCCCGGACCAGGAGGCGCGCGCATCCTCCCTTAAGAGGCGCGTGCACCCTTAGGCCACCCTTGAATCAAGACCTTCTGTCCTAATGAGACGCACGCACCCCTTATATTGAAGCGCGCGCATCCTCTCCTCCTCCAAAATCTGATCTCCCTTCTGATATAGGAGGCGCGCGCATCCCTCCCTTAGGAGGCGCGCGCACCCCCCCTCCCCTGTTATGAGATTTATTCCCCTTTTTGGTCCAATCTTTCGAGAGTCGTATTTGGTTCATGCGAACTCCTTTTTAGGCGCGTAAATTATCGTTTCAAAGCTCTCCTTAAGATCTTCGAGATGAGTGAGTAAATTTGGTTGAGTGCTCGATTTAACTGAACCCTTTGTGGTCAAATGTGATATGTGAATTTCGTTATCTTTGTTAAGATTGTTGGAACACGTTAATTGTGTGTCGTTGGTTCATTTCACCCTCTTGGTGACTAATTAGAATGGTTCCCTACTTTGGAACCTTAAGTTGTTCATTCATGCTAAATTATTATTACTTTGCATTTATTTGAAAGTCCAGCTGGTATTTTGTGTGTGTTTGGGCGATGGGAAAGATTATAATGGCAAAGCCAAGTCCATTATAATGTTGACCATTGTTTTGCCCCCTTCTTTACCCCTTCTCCAGATTGGCCTGGAAAGGATAAGTCAGCGTTCCTTTGTGAATGTATCTGGCTAGCGGGCGTGACTTTGTGTCATGGTCCTTGTCCCTTGTGACACTTTTATGTTATTGGTTCCGGTACCGGGGTTTTCTCTTCGGCTTTCATGCTATTATGAAGATGATGATTTGGTGATTATTGAAGCTGCGCAGCGATCCTTTATTTGGATGTTCCGGTTTGGAAAACCTTGGCTATATCCTTTGTTATGTGTTTATTTCCGCTGCTATCTGTTATATGATAATTGCTATGTGCTATGTGATACTTATTATTGCTTATTGTATATTGCATCATAGCATGTCATATAGTTGCATTAGTAACTTATTGAGATTTATCTCACCCCTTTTCTTTTTATCTTTGTGTTTCCTTAACCCCCCCCCAGGTGCTAAGGATTAGTCTCGCTGATCACGAGAAAGAGGACGTCGAGTGTGGATCCGTTCTTTTGGGGAAAGTTGTATAGGTTGGTTTACATTATATCAATGTGTAACCTTTTGGGGATATTTGTACCAAACATTGACGTCATTAGGATTTTGTATATTTGTATTCTTGTTAGCATAAACTTGTGGAAGTTTATGATAAGTTGTATTTGGTTTTTATCAAACTCGATTTTGTAAAACTTTGGATCACCCATTTTTGTATCAAATGGAATTTTTAACGTCGGTATTTTGGAGTTTATTGTTAGAGTCGACGTCCAGATCGCGGTCCCGGGGCCCGCGGGGTTCGGGGTCGCGACAGTTGGTATCAGAGCTATGGCTTTAGCTCTATGTATAAGTCTAGGTGGATTAGTATGACCTAGGTGGGTAGTGGTGTGCGGAGTGATTAATGGTTGATGTCTTATGCAGGTAATTACTCGCAATGTCTGGAAGAAGAAATAGAGGAGGTGCTAGTGGGGCACAGAATCAGAATGATACAAGGGATGAAGCACGTGCTATGTTTCAAGGCATGTTCGAGGCGGCCATGAAGGCCATACATGATCAAGGTCCGAGGGTAGAACAAGCACCACCCCGTTATGGTTTGGAGCAATTTTTGAAGTTGAAACCGGTTGAATTCAATGGGGAACCAGATGTAAGGAAAGCTGAGTTGTGGATTGAGTCTATGGAGAAGATTTATGATGTATTTGGGTGTTCGGATGAGCACAAGGTCCGGTTCGCGGCTTACAAGCTTGTGGGAGCCGCCGAGCATTGGTGGAAAGGTGTTAAAGCTACTTGGGATGATACTCACACGGTGTATGCGTGGGAGTTGTTCGTGCGTAAGTTCAGAGAGCATTTCATTCCGGTTGTTGATCAGAATCGAAAGGAGATCGAGCTACTCAACTTGGAGCAAGGTGTGTTGTCTATAGCACAATACTCGGCTAAGTTCATAGAATTAGCCCGGTATTGCGACTATTTGGTGAGGACCGAGGAACAAAAGGCTATGAGATTCATTCGGGGATGAAGACCTCCATCCGTACTCAACTAATTGCTCAACGGATTGTGACGTTCCAAGATGCGGTGGACCGAGCCTATTTGATAGAGCAAGATATTGGGGAGCATAAGCGGAAGACCGAGTTAGCCAACCCGAGTAAGCAAGGAGCGCAGAGCAAGCCACAACACCGTTCCGATAATCGAGGTAACTTTGGGGGACAATCTCAGTCCCGAGGGCAACCGATTCCAAGGAACCCGGGTACCACTTCCGGGAACCAAGGGAGCCAAATTAGGAAGCCTTGTACCTTTTGTCAGAAGGTAGGCCATGCGGAGGATAGGTGTTGGAAAAAGCAAGGCAAGTGTACCAATTGTGGTGAAATGGGGCACTTTGCGAGAGAGTGCACGAGATACCGAGGTCAAGCATCCGGGTCAGGAGTTGGTACTAATCTGGGTCAGAAAAGGGATGCCGCCGGGAAGCCCAAGGTCCAAGGAAGGGTATTTGCCATGAATCAACAACAGGCTACCGATGATCCATCCGTTATTGGAGGTATTGTTTCTGTGTCTAATGTGAGCGCGCGAGCGTTAGTAGATCCAGGATCATCTCATTCATACATTTCTGTGCAATTTGCTTCCATGTTAAATGCTGCATTCGAGTCTTTACCGTACGTGCTAGAGGTGTCGACCCCTATAGGAGAATGCTTGATTTCTGATCGAGTCTTTCGTGCTTGTGATGTGGTTATTTGTGGTCGAGTCCTTTGTGCGGATTTGGTAGTTCTTCCTATCCAAGACTTTGATGTCATTTTAGGTATGGATTGGTTGAGCAAGTTTCATGCTTCTGTTGATTGCCGTAAGAAAACTGTTACTTTTTCTATTCCCGATGTGCCTAAGTTTGTGTTTGAGGCTAGTCCTCTGGGTAGAAAGGTTCGCTTAATTTCTTTTATGAAAGCGAGAAAATTATTGCATAGTGGTTGCGAGGGGTATTTGGCTAGTGTTCTTGATACTAGGAAGGAATCCCCTAGTTTGGATAGTGTTCGGGTAGTTCGGGAGTTTCCCGATGTTTTCTCTACCGAGTATGAGATGCCTCCCGATCGTGAGATTGAGTTTTGTATAGATCTTTTGCCGGGTACAGCTCCAATTTCGAAAGCACCTTATAGGTTAGCTCCCGCAGAGTTGAAAGAATTAAAGGTTCAGTTGCAAGAGTTGCTTGATCGAGGGTTTATCCGCCCTAGTGTTTCCCCGTGGGGAGCACCGGTTTTGTTCGTGCGGAAGAAAGACGGTTCCTTGAGATTGTGTATCGATTACCGGAAGTTGAATCAGGTTACAGTGAAGAATAAGTATCCTCTACCGCATATTGATGATTTATTTGATCAGCTTCAAGGGTCCGTGGTTTTCTCTAAGCTTGATTTGAGGAGTGGGTACCATCAGTTGAAGGTTCGATCGGAGGATATTGCGAAGACTGCTTTTCGCACTCGTTATGGTCATTATGAGTTCTTGGTTATGCCGTTTGGGTTGACTAACGCGCCGGCAGTGTTTATGGATTTGATGAACCGGATTTTCCATCCTTATCTTGATTCGTTTGTGGTGGTTTTCATCGACGACATTCTTGTTTATTCGAAATCTCGAGAGGAGCATGAACAGCACTTGAGGACAGTTTTATCCGTTCTTGCGAGGGAGAAATTATTTGCGAAGTTCAGTAAATGCTAATTTTGGCTCGAGAAGGTGTCATTTCTGGGTCATGTTATTTCGAAAGGTGGGATTTCTGTGGATCCGTCAAAGATTGAAGCTATAGTGGATTGGAAGAGACCCGAGTCAGTGACCGAGATTCGTAGTTTTCTTGGTTTAGCCAGGTATTACCGAAGATTTATTGAAGGGTTTTCGAGGATTGCTACTCCGATGACTCAGTTGACTCGGAAGAATGTTCCGTTTGTGTGGACCGGGAAATGTGACAAGAGTTTCGAGGAATTGAAGAAGAGGTTGACTACCGCACCGATCTTGACTTTGCCTAATGGGAGCGATGGCCTAGTAATTTATAGTGATGCTTCGAAAGAAGGTTTGGGGTGTGTGTTGATGCAGAACGGGAAAGTAATTGCTTATGCTTCGAGGAAGTTGACCCCGAGTGAACAGAATTACCCGACTCATGATATGGAGTTAGCGGCTATTGTATTTGCGTTGCACAAATGGAAGCACTACCTTTATGGAGCGAAGTTTGAGATTTTTACGGATCACAAGAATTTGAAGTACCTTTTCTCCCAGAAAGAGTTGAACAACCGACAGCGCCGATGGATGGAATTGTTGAAGGATTATGATTGTACGATTTCTTATCATCCGGGGAAGGCAAATGTGGTAGCCGATGCGATTAGTAGAAAGTCTTATGTGGCTTCGATGATGGTTCGAGAGTGGAAAATGCTTGAGGATGTTCGAGATTGGTCTCCTAGTGAATCGAGACATGGGGCTATTTTTGCGAATATTAGGGTATCTCCGACCCTAATTCAGAGAATAAAGGAAGCTCAGAAAGAAGATCCCGAGTTGGTGAAGGTAATGGGTAAATTGAAGGAAAAGAACTTCGAGGATTTTTCTATTAGCCCGGTGGGAGTGTTGACTTTCCGTGGTCGTTTGTGTGTTCCTGATGTTGATGGAATTAAACAGAGAGTTCTTGATGAGGGCCACAAATCGAGGTATACTATTCATCCGGGTAGTACGAAGATGTATCAGGATTTGAAGCAACAATTTTGGTGGATTAATATGAAAAGAGAAATAGCCGAGTATGTTTCGAAGTGTTTATCGTGTCAGCAGGTCAAAGCCGAGCATCAGAGACCCGCGGGATTACTTCAGCCATTAGAGATTCCCGAGTGGAAATGGGAGCATGTGACTATGGATTTCGTTACGGGACTGCCTCGTACCCGTAGGAAGTTTGACAGTGTTTGGGTAATAGTGGATAGATTGACCAAGAGTGCCCATTTCTTGCCTATTGACATCAGATATTCGATGGAGAAGCTCGCGACCCTTTATATTGATGAGATTGTTAGACTGCATGGGGTTCCGGTTAGCATTGTGTCAGATCGAGACCCAAGGTTTACTTCTAGATTCTGGAAGGCATTTCAGGAAGCTTTGGGTACAGATTTGCGATTCAGTACGGCTTTTCATCCTCAGACCGATGGTCAATCCGAGAGGACTATTCAGATTTTGGAGGATATGTTGCGAGTGTGTTCGATAGACTTTTCTGATTCTTGGGATTCGCACCTACCGTTAGTGGAGTTCTCTTACAACAACAGTTATCAGGCTAGTATCGAGATGGCTCCGTTTGAGGCCTTGTATGGAAGAAAGTGTAGATCGCCTATTTGTTGGGATGAGGTTGGTGAAGCGAAGATCGTGGGTATTGATTTGCTTCGGGATTCGGTCGAGAAAGTTAAAGTTATCTGGGATAGATTGAAGACAGCCCAGAGTCGACATAAGAGCTATGCAGACAACCGAAGGCGAGATCTTAGTTTTCAGATTGGTGATTTGGTATTCTTGAAGGTATCTCCAAAGGTGGGTATTCGTAGGTTTGGGAAGAAAGGCAAGTTGGCTCCGAGGTTTATTGGTCCGTTTGAGGTCTTGGGAAAGGTTGGACATCTAGCGTATCGCCTTGCGTTACCGTCATCCTTAGACCGGTTGCACAACGTCTTTCACGTTTCTATGCTTCGGAAGTATGTTCATGATCCGTCTCACGTGTTACCGAGGATACCGGAGGATATTGAGCCAGATATGTCTTATGAGGAACGACCGGTTCGGATTCTAGATTCCAAAGTTCAAGAGTTGAGGAGCAAGAGCATCGCGTTGGTTCGAGTTCTTTGGAGGAATCATAATATTGAGGAGTCGACGTGGGAGCTTCGTGTTGAGATCGAGAGAAAATTTCCGTGGCTTTTTGTTTAAGGTAAGTCTCGTTAAAATTCGGGTCGAATTTTCTTTAAGGAGGAGTGAATGTCACGACCCGAAATCTAGGCTCTATTTTATTAGTAATTAAATGATTTTTATTTAATTATTTGCTTATTTATTTATTTAAATTATTATTTATTTAAATAATTATGGGTGCATTTTATGTGTTAAAATGATTATGCCTAGCATTTTATTTTGGTCAGTTGTGCTAGTATAGAAGTGTTGGGTCTTCTTAGTTGTGGGAAGTTTAATTGAAAAGGTGGTATTGGGGGAGGGGCCATTTTGTAACATTTCAAATAATTTCATCATCTTCTCCCTACTCCCTCCCTCACCTCCCTCACCCTATCACCCTCACTCACACTCCACCTCCAATCTCTCTCCCTGGAAACTCTCTCTCTCTCCTCCATTTGTGGGTAAGTTTTCTTTCTCCCTTCTCTCTTCATTTTCTCCATCTTCCCATCATCTTCTCTCATTTCTTAAAACTTGAACATTGTTTAGATCGTCGATAGGATCGTAGGAAGCCAAAAAGATTTGAATTCCGTCAACTTTGAGAAATCCGGGTAAGTTGCTTTTCCCCTATTTTATGCTAGAAATGCTATTCCATGTTCATTTGATGTTATGAATGTCATTTATTGCATCTTGGGTTGATTTGGGAGTGATTTGCATTTTGTTCATTTTTGTGAAATCTTGGGTATTTGAATCACCCTTGAGTGAGGTCCCTAAGTGATGTTGTTGGAGTTCTTGTGGCTCAAATGGTGTAGATACCTTAGTTCCCTTCTTGGTAGTGTTGAAATGGCAAAGATTTGGTTCGTATTGGTTTTGGGGTTGTCAATGGAGGATACCCAGAAATTTGGCCGGAATCTGCCTTCCCGGACCAGGAGGCGCGCGCATCCTCCCTTAAGAGGCGCGTGCACCCTTAGGCCACCCTTGAATCAAGACCTTCTGTCCTAATGAGACGCACGCACCCCTTATATTGAAGCGCGCGCATCCTATCCTCCTCCAAAATCTGATCTCCCTTCTGATCTAGGAGGCGCGCGCATCCCTCCCTTAGGAGGCGCGCGCACCCCCCCCCCTCCCCTGTTATGAGATTTATTCCCCTTTTTGGTCCAATCTTTCGAGAGTCGTATTTGGTTCATGCGAACTCCGTTTTAGGCGCGTAAATTATCGTTTCAAAGCTCTCCTTAAGATCTTCGAGATGAGTGAGTAAATTTGGTTGAGTGCTCGATTTAACTGAACCCTTTGTGGTCAAATGTGATATGTGAATTTCGTTATCTTTGTTAAGATTGTTGGAACACGTTAATTGTGTGTCGTTGGTTCATTTCACCCTCTTGGTGACTAATTAGAATGGTTCCCTACTTTGGAACCTTAAGTTGTTCATTCATGCTAAATTATTATTACTTTGCATTTATTTGAAAGTCCAGCTGGTATTTTGTGTGTGTTTGGGCGATGGGAAAGATTATAATGGCAAAGCCAAGTCCATTATAATGTTGACCATTGTTTTGCCCCCTTCTTTACCCCTTCTCCAGATTGGCCTTGGAAAGGATAAGTCAGCGTTCCTTTGTGAATGTATCTGGCTAGCGGGCGTGACTTTGTGTCATGGTCCTTGTCCCTTGTGACACTTTTATGTTATTGGTTCCGGTACCGGGGTTTTCTCTTCGGCTTTCATGCTATTATGAAGATGATGATTTGGTGATTATTGAAGCTGCGCAGCGATCCTTTATTTGGATGTTCCGGTTTGGAAAACCTTGGCTATATCCTTTGTTATGTGTTTATTTCCGCTGCTATCTGTTATATGATAATTGCTATGTGCTATGTGATACTTATTATTGCTTATTGTATATTGCATCATAGCATGTCATATAGTTGCATTAGTAACTTATTGAGATTTATCTCACCCATTTTCTTTTTATCTTTGTTTTTCCTTAACCCCCCCCCCCCAGGTGCTAAGGATTAGTCTCGCTGATCACGAGAAAGAGGACGTCGAGTGTGGATCCGTTCTTTTGGGGAAAGTTGTATAGGTTGGTTTACATTATATCAATGTGTAACCTTTTGGGGATATTTGTACCAAACATTGACGTCATTAGGATTTTGTATATTTGTATTCTTGTTAGCATAAACTTGTGGAAGTTTATGATAAGTTGTATTTGGTTTTTATCAAACTCGATTTTGTAAAACTTTGGATCACCCCTTTTTGTATCAAATGGAATTTTTAACTTCGGTATTTTGGAGTTTATTGTTAGAGTCGACGTCCAGATCGCGGTCCCGGGGCCCGCAGGGTCCGGGGTCGTGACAGTTCTTGCAATTGTGAAAGTGTGTTTCACAATTTGGTCTAGCAACCAAGATCAAGAAGTTGCTTGATATTCGTTCGTGGTGTGGATACCGCTAGAGGGTAAAGCTCATCATCTTCAAGGTTCGCATTCTTGATCAAGTTTCAAAATCTCCACCAAGTTCGAAAGCTAGAAATTCATAGCCATCAAGGGTTAGTTATTCCTCTATTCATCTTGTTGTATTTGATTTAATCATATGAACGGATCCATGGCTTTGGGTTTCATTAAAATTTAAAATGCTTTATTCCGCTGCGCATGTGACTACGAAACCCAACAGTGGTATCAGAGCCCCGTTCATGTTGATTATTTCAATACTAAGATCATGTTGTGTGTATATAAATTGTTTATGTGCCTAGCATGATATGAATATTGGATTACGTGATGTTTATGTGTTATATGATTTTATGTGGTTTATTGTTTTAGAAACTTTAATCGCACTATTCAATCGCAATAAAAATTATGGTGGATTTAAAATTGTTTGGATTATCAATTTTTGATTGGATCAAAGTTTTGATATTCTAGGGATTCAAGAATAAATTGTTTATTCAAGGTTTTGTTGATCATAGTGATTAGATCACCAAGAACACCAAATCCTTATTGAATCGGGAAAAACAATTTTGAGACAAATTTTGGAACTTTAAAATTTTGATTTTCGGAAGGGTCCGACCGGACCCATACCTTGACCCGGCCGGACCTAGGGTTTGGCGCGGGGTAGGGCTTGGGTCTTGGGTGTGGATCTTGGGTTTAAATTTCCTATTTGTTTTAGTTTTGTGAGTCTAAGATTGGTTCAAGGTTTGGATGGCCAATCTACGTTCATCGAGATTGTGTTTCCCAAACTTGGTCGCAATCGAAGTTTCAAAGATAAAATGAAGTTAGAATTATGAAGAGTTCATAATTGCTAAAATTAAGAAACAAAGTTCTTGATTCAAAGATTGGAGATCCATGTGGAATTGTGAATGCAATTGGCCTACGTTCATCGAGACCATCTATTGCTTAGTTTCGGCCACATGGACTACTTTCTTGGTTTCTTGAATAAGTGCGGAATTGTGGATGCCATATGGCTTAGTTTCGGTCGCACTTCTTGTTGTCTTGATTTGGAGATGATAACCAAAGTTCAAATAGTCTCATCCTCATAATTATAGAGAAACTAATGACACATAAATATTATGCTTAAATTAATGGAGATTAATTTAGTGGCTAAACTTGATGTGTAACATGTTTATATTATGTGCTCATAAATGTGTTATATGCTATATGTGATGAACCTTCAAAGAAAGTTTTAAGTCCTTTTGCCATGCCATGATTAAAACACTTGTTTATACATGAGTAATTTTATGTGGGCTCGCCAAAGCGAGGTGCATTGATTTTATTCATGTTTGAACAAGATGAGTGAATAAGAGTTTCCTATGCGTTTAAAATGGTTGGACTTAATTAAGCGTCAAAACAGTTTTGGGCTTGAGGCAAAGATGAGATTTAACATGCTTTTTGAAATTGGATTTCTTAAAGAATCTCATGAAAAGAACTGAGAGTCATATGAGATATGATTGACAAGAGTTGTCTACCTAATTGATTTAATTTTGAGCGGTGCGCCAAAGCGTACTCAAAATTAGATTAAAGCGGGATCTCAACCCAATTAAATTATATTATACATTGGATGTATAAGAAGGTTATATAATTTAGTGGGAGTATTTTGTTTAAAATACATTATTTATCTCTTTAATGAAAATCGGTACTTATTAAATTTTGGAAATTTTGCATATTTGTAGACAATGACTAATAACACTCAATCAATGTCGTTGCGATCGATCCTTGAGAAGGATAAGCTCGAAGAGAATGGTACAAACTTTATGGATTGGATCCGTAGCATAAGAATCGTTCTTAGGCAAGAAGATAAGTTGTACATTCTCGATGGGCCTCTCCCTGCTGAACCACCGCCTACTGCCCCTAGGGTAGAAAGGGACAATTACAAGAAACATCGTAATGATTCTAGAGATGTAAGTTGTCTCATGCTTGCTGCTATGTGTTCAAAACTCCAACAAAGTTTGGAACATTTGGAAGCCTATGAGATAGGCGTGGAGTTGAGAACCATGTTTCAAGAGCAAGCTAGGCAAGAGAGGTACAAGACCATTGTTGCATTCACTACTTGTAAAATGAATGAAGGGCAACAAGTGAGTCCTCACTTTCTTAAAATGAAAGGTTATGTAGAGCACCTTGAGAAACTTGGCTATCCAATCCCATTGGAGCTAGCCACGGATCTCATTCTTAATTCATTGCCCAAAAGTTATAATCAGTTTGTGATGAATTATAACATGCATGGAATGGATAAGAATCTCTCTGAGTTGCATGGGATGCTCAAAACTGCAGAGATGAAAATTGTGGAGAAAGGTTCTCCCGTGCTCTTGGTTCATGATGGGAAGAAGCCTGGTGCCAAAGGCAAGGGTAAGGCAAAAGTTGTCAAACCCAAGATAAGCAAGGCAAAGGTTGCCAAGGCTTCTGAGGCAAAACCCGATACACAAAAGGATGCAATTTGTTTCCATTGTCAAGAAATTGGTCATTGGAAACGTAATTGCAAGGCTTTCTTGGAAGAGCAAAAGAAGAAGAAGAGCAGCAAGGCTGCGTCGACTTCAGGTATCTATATGATAGATATTCTCCTTTCTACCACTGATTCTTGGGTATTGGATACCGGATGTGGTTCTCACATTTGTCTAAATGTGCAGGGACTAAAGAATAGGAGACTACTTAAAGAAGGTGAAGTAGATCTACGCGTGGGAAATGGAGCAAGAGTTGCTGCATTAGCCGTAGGGACTTATGAAGTCACTTTACCTTCCGGATTAATTCTTGTTTTGAACAATTGTTATTATGTTCCGGATTTAAGCAGAAATATTATTTCAATTTCTTGTTTGGATAATGAAGGTTTTAAGTTTCTTATTGAGAATAAGAAATTTTCTATTTATTTAAATGATGTGCTTTATGGTATTGCTAATTCATTTAATGGCCTTTATATCTTGGATGTCAAGAATGAAAATAATGTCTATCATGTAAATAAGAAATCTAAACCTAATGATGTAAATCATACTTATTTGTGGCATTGCCGTCTTGGTCATATTAATGAGAAGCGTATCTCAAAACTCCATGGGGACGGACTTTTGGGTTCATGTGACTTAGAGTCATATGATACTTGTGAGTCGTGTCTTCTTGGAAAAATGACTAAGACACCTTTTATCAAGTTGGGTGAAAGGGCAAGCGACTTATTGGGGTTGATACATTCCGATGTATGCGGACCATTAAGTAGCAATGCTAGGGGAGGATTTCAATACTTCATAACCTTCACTGATGATTATAGTAGATTTGGGTATGTTTACCTAATGAAACATAAAAGTGAAGCATTTGAGATATTTAGAATATTTCAAAATGAAGTAGAAAAACAACTTGGCAAAAGTATAAAAGCACTTCGATCAGATCGAGGTGGAGAATACTTAAGTCAAGAATTTGATGATCATCTAAAGAATTGTGGAATAGTTTCACAATTGACTCCACCGGGAACACCACAATGGAATGGTGTGTCCGAGAGGAGGAATCGGACTTTGTTAGACATGGTTCGATCAATGATGAGTCAAGTTGATCTTCCAATATCCTTTTGGGGTTACGCTCTAGAAACCGCTGCTTTCACACTAAATCGTGTTCCAACTAAATCGGTTCAAAAGACTCCATATGAGATGTGGAGCGGAAAGAAGCCTTGTCTATCTTTCATGAAGATTTGGGGTTGTGAAGTTTTTGTCAAAAGACTTATCTCAGACAAACTTGCACACAAATCTGATAAATGTATTTTCGTGGGATATCCTAAGGAAACTAAAGGATATTACTTTTACAACCAAAAGGACAACAAAGTGTTTGTTGCCCGAACTGGTGTCTTTCTAGAGAAAGAGTTTCTCTCCAAAGAAATCAGTGGGAGTAAAATAAATCTTGAAGAAATTCGAGACCCAGAAAATAACATTGAACCAATAGTGGAACAAGAACAAGAACCACAAGGAGTTGTGGAACCTGTTCAAAATACACAAGCATCTCCCAGATCTAGTAGGTTACGATCCGAGCCCGAGAGATATGGATTTCTCGTAACGGATAGTAATGAGGTAGAAATCATTGAGAATGATGAACCGTCAACCTACCAAGAGGCGATGTCTTCTCCTGATTCGGACAAGTGGCTTGGAGCCATGGAATCCGAATTGCAATCCATGCAAGACAATCAAGTTTGGAATTTGATTGATGCGTCCGAAGGTGTAAAAACCATAGGATGCAAATGGGTCTTCAAGAAGAAGACTGACATGGATGGGAAGGTGTATACTTACAAAGCTAGGCTTGTAGCGAAAGGTTATAGGCAAGTTCATGGTATTGACTATGATGAGGCCTTTTCACCCGTAGCAATGATCAAGTCTATAAGAATTTTGCTTGCCATTGCCGCATATCATGACTATGAAATATGGCAGATGGACGTCAAAACCGCTTTCCTGAATGGAAAACTTCAAGAGGATGTGTATATGACACAACCAGAAGGTTTTGAACAAGATTCTAAGGTATGCAAATTGCAGAGATCCATCTATGGATTGAAGCAAGCTTCTAGGAGTTGGAATCTCCGTTTTGATGAATCGGTCAAAGAGTTTGGTTTCATCAAGAATGAAGATGAGCCTTGTGTATACAAGAAGATTAGTGGGAGCATAGTGCTATTCCTTATTTTATACGTGGATGACATATTGCTCATTGGAAACGACATTCCTACACTTCAGTCTGTGAAGACTTGGTTAGGAAAGTGTTTTGCAATGAAAGATATGGGTGAAGCCGCATATATTCTTGGCATTAAGATCTATAGAGATAGATCAAGGAGGCTACTTGGTTTAAGCCAAAGTACATACATTGACAAGGTCATTAGAAGATTCCGTATGGAAAATTCTAAGAGAGGAACCTTCCCCGTGTTACATGGAGTTTCTCTAAGCAAGACTCAATGTCCTAAGACAAAAGATGAGCGTGAGAAAATGAATGATGTTCCATATGCTTCGGCAATTGGGTCCATCATGTATGCCATGATTTGTACTAGGCCGGATGTGTCTTATGCTTTGAGCATGACAAGTAGATACCAATCCGACCCTGGCGAAAATCACTGGATAGCTGTAAAAGCGATTCTTAAGTACTTGAGAAGAACTAAAGACTCGTTTTTGGTCTATGGAGGAATGGAAGATGATCTCGTTGTAAATGCTTACACGGATGCAAGCTTCCAAACCGACAAAGATGATACCCGATCGCAATCGGGTTTTGTGTTTATGTTAAATGGTGGAGCTGTAAGCTGGAAGAGTTCCAAGCAAAGTACAACCGCTGATTCTACAACAGAAGCTGAGTATATTGCTGCATCGGATGCTGCAAAGGAAGCTGTTTGGATTAAGAAGTTCATAACTGAACTTGGAGTGGTTCCTAGTATTGCTAATCCAATAGACCTTTATTGCGATAATAATGGTGCTATTGCTCAACCAAAGGAACCAAGAGCACATCAGAAATCCAAACACATACTTAGGCGTTTTCATATCATTCGAGAGATCGTTGATAGGGGAGACGTAAATATATGCAGAGTACCTACTGATGACAATGTTGCGGACCCGCTAACAAAAGGACTTCCACAAGCTAAACATGATGGTCATGTTAGGTCCATGGGTATTAGATACATGGGAGATTGGGCCTAGGGCAAGTGGGAGATTGTTGGTAGTGGTGCCCTAGGCACGTTTAATAAACGTTGTAATTGTTATCATTTATTTCATATCAATAAAGAGATGTTTTGATTATTATTGTTGTTCATGTTTACTTATAATAATCCCCGTCCCTAGTACTTGTTACGCACTAGTATAAAGGCTAAATGATCATGGGATGATCATGTTAGATTTATGGGTACTTGTTTGGAACAAGGTACTGGACATGACCCGCTGTATGAGATTTATGTCATGGTCTATGTCGTACATATATCTCATATTAGTTATGTCATTTGAATCCTTAGACATGAAGTTATTATAGTCTTCCACTTGATGAACATTATGTTTGACATATTCAAACGCTACCTTAACACGGTAGTTATAAAGGGTATGATTGGCATAATCGGATTCCCGTTGGGAAGAATAATAAGCTAAATGGATTTGTCCCTCCACGGAGAGATGTCAAGCTTAGGCCCATCGAAGGAATGATGTTGATGAAATGTTCGGCCGGACTCAAATGGATTGATTGGATCAATAGCATTTGAATTATCAACATATTCGGAATCGAGAAAGTATTGAACAAAACAAGTTGACTGTTTGACCATGACTTGTGTTCAATGACATCATGGACAAAGGGATTGTGACATATTCTAAAGGAATGCGAAATTGTATCTAGTTACACTATTTGGGTAGGTATGACGGTTTGCTAGAACCTAATCATATCTTATGGGTTCATGTTTGAGCCCATTGCCAACTTAGTGTAATCCTAGAGGGTCACACACAAATAGAACGAATCATAAAGGACTAAATTGGAATTATGGAAAAATGTCAGGTTTTGGCTCTGGCACGGTCGTGCGCCTTAAAATGGCACGGCCGTGCCATAAATCCAAACCAAGGCAAAAGGCTCGGTCCGTTTGGCACGACCGTGTCAAACATAGGGGCACGACCATGCCAATATTCGGGGAAGGTTTGGCAGGTTCGACCCATTTGGCACGACCGTGCCAAATAAAGGGGCACGACCGTGCCATAATTCCTGGCAGAACAAGGACTTGCCTTAATTAAGGTGACGGGATTTAGGAATCCTAGGTCATTAAGAGTTAATGACTAGGTCCTATAAAAGCATCTTTTCACCAGCCATTAAGCAAGAAATTCCTAATTCTTTGAGAGGTTATTTTTCTTGTTCTAAGATCCCAAAAGTGAAGAACAAGAATATTCATAATTTCATATAGTTCTTGCAATTGTGAAAGTGTGATTCACAATTTGGTCTAGCAACCAAGATCAAGAAGTTGCTTGATATTCGTTCGTGGTGTGGATACCGCTAGAGGGTGAAGCTCATCATCTTCAAGGTTCGCGTTCTTGATCAAGTTTCAAAATCTCCACCAAGTTCGAAAGCTAGAAATTCATAGCCATCAAGGGTTAGTTATTCCTCTATTCATCTTGTTGTATTTGATTTAATCATATGAACGGATCCATGGCTTTGGGTTTCATTAAAATTTAAAATGCTTTATTCCGCTGCGCATGTGACTACGAAACCCAACAGAAAGTATTGAACAAAACAAGTTGACTTGTTGACTATGACTTGTGTTCAATAACATCATGGACAAAGGGATTATGACATGTTCTAAAGGAATGCGAACTTGTATCTAGTTACACTATTTGGGTAGGTATGACGGTTTGCTAGAACCTAATCATATCTTATGGTTTCATGTTTGAACCCATTGCCAACATAGTGTAATCCTAGAGGGTCACACACGATTAGAACGAATCCTTAAAGGACTAAATTGGAATTTGGCAGATTTTGGTCTGCACAGCCGCGCAGATTGAAGGACTCAGCCGAGCAGCTCGGCCGAGCACTTTAAAAGGAGCGGCCGAGCAGTGCATTATCGAATTCTATAACCAGTATGCACGGGCGCGCATATTAAAGGACTCGGCCGAGCAGCTCAGCCGAGCACTTTAAAAGGAGCGGCCGAGTAACCGCTGGAAGGCTGATTTGGAAAGTTTCGAACTATGACGGGATTTAGACTCAAAGACCTTAAGGGTTACGGACTTGTTAGTATTAATAGATATTCAAACACCCCAAATCAGACCTAGTGATTGTCTTATGTATGTGAGTGCCTCCAAGGGTTTGAAAGGGTTTAATTCTTGTTCTAAGATATCCCTAGATTGAAGAACAAGAATATCGTATACATAATTATTCCATATAGTTCTATACATCATGAAAGCGTGTTTCATGATTTGGTCTAGCAACCAAGATCAAGTGTTCTTGATATTCGTTCGTGGTGTGGATACCGCTAGAGGGTGAAACTTATCATCTTCAAAGTTCGTGATTCTTGCTATGTTCGTGATTAAGGTTTCAAGCTTCCATCGAATTCAAAGTTGCAAAATCAAAGGCATCAAGGGTTAGTATTCTAGTATTCATTTTGCATGTATTTGACTTAATCATATGAATAGATCTATGGGCTTTGGGTTTCATAAAATTTTAAATGCTTAATTCCGCTACGCATGTTACTCCGAAACACAACAGTGGTATCAGAGCCCCGTTCATGTTGATTATTTCAATACATAATCATGTTGTGTGTATATATATTGTTTGTTTATGTGCCTAGCATGATTTGAATATTGGTATTATGATGTTTATGTGTTATATGCGTTTATGTGGTTTATTGTTTCATAAACTTTAATCGCACTATTCAATCGCAATAAAAATTATGGTGGATTTAAAATCGTTTGGGTTATCAATTTTTGATTGGATCAAAGTTTTGATAATCTAAGGATTCATGAATTGTTCATTCAAGGTTCTGATGTTCATGATGATTGGATCATCAAGAACACCAAATCTTAATTGAATCGGGAAAACAATTTTGAGCAAAATTTTGGAACTTTAAAAAAATTCTGAGTTTTTCGGCATGGGTCCGACCGGACCATAGCAAGGACCCGGCTAGACCTTCGGGTGTGAAGCGGGGGTCTGGCGATTGGTTCTGGGTTTGAACAAGAAAAATTTTGGGTTTTTTCAAGGTGGGTCCGACGGGACCATTGCAAGCACCCGGCCGGACCTTCTGGGCTGGAGCGGGTATTTGGCGTTTGGTTTGGGTGTGGATCTTAGGGTTTAATTTTCCTATTTGTTTTGATCTTGTGATTCTGAGATTGAATCAAAGTTTGGATGGCTAATCTACGTTCATCGAGATTGTGTTTCCCAAACTTGATCGCAATCAAAGTTTCAAAGATAAAACGAAGTTAGAATTATGAAGAGTTCATAAATGCTAAAATTGAGAAACAAAGTTCTTGATTCAAAGATTGGAGATCCATGTTGTCGCGACCCCGGACCCCGCGGGCCCGAGACCGCGATCTGGACGTCGACTCTAGACCAAAACTCAGAAATACTGAAGTTAAAAATTCCATTTGATACCAAAAGGTGATGATCCAAAGTTTTACAAATCCAAGTTTGACAAAAACCAAATACAACTATCATAAACTTCCACAAGTTTATGCCCAACAAAATACAAATATACAAATCTTAATGACGTCACTGTTTGGTACAACTACCCCAAAAAGGTTACACATTTATATAATGTAAACCAACCTACAACAAACTTCCCCAAAAGAATGGATCCACACTCGACGTCCTCTTTCTCGTGATCAGCGAGACTAATCCTTAGCACTTGGGGGGGGGGGGTTAAGGAAAAACAAAGATAAAAGAAAGGGGGTGAGATAAATCTCAATAAGTTACTAATGCAACTACATGACATGCTATGATGCAATAATCCATAATCAATCACATAACACATAGCAATTATCATATGTCAGATAGCAGCGGAAATAAAAACATAACAAAGGATATAGCCAAGGTTTTCCAAACCGGTACATCCAAATAAAGGATCCCTGCGCAGCTTCAATAATCAACAAATCATCATCTTCATAATAGCATGAAAGCCGAAGAGAAAACCCCGGTACCGGAACCAATAACCATAAAGTGTCACAAAGGACAAGGACCATGACACAAAGTCATGCCCGATAGCTAGATACATTCACAAAGGAAGCTAACTCATCTCTTCCAAGGCCAATCTGGAAAAGGGGTAAAGAAGGGGGCAAAACAATGGTCAACATTATAATGGACTTGGCTTTGCCATTATAATCTTTCCCATCGCCCGATGCAACAAATATGCCAGCTGGGCTTCCAAATAAATGCTAAGTAATAATAATTTAGCATGGATAAACAACTTAAGGTTCCAAAGTAGGGAACCATACCAAGTAGTCACCAAGAAAGTGAAATGTACCAATCACGCACAATTAAAGTGTTCCAACAATCACAATTAACACTTAATTAATTTCCAACACAACTTAATCACAAAGGACCCAATTCTATCACTAGAGTGTACTACATTGTTCACTAAGGTCAACTAGAAGGACACCCAAGATTTGGATCAAAACACATCCTTCAACCACACAAAATAACAAATGTAAACTTTCAGAGCACTGTGCGGCCGCCCAAAATGGTATTTGCGGTCGCCCAAAAAGACCCTCAAACATGACCAAAAGCTTTCAGATAGATGTGCGGTCGCCCAGACAATTTTGGGCGGTCGCCCAATCTTCTGAAATGCTGGAAATCGGGAAGAACAAAATGGGTTCTTCCATTTTCATACCCAAAACACATTTCAACCAAAATCCAACCTTCAAACTAGTTTACTAATGTACCAAAACAACTTATGAGTCCAAAAAGACTCATCTAACAACATTTAACACCCAAAATCAAGAATCAAACCCAACATTCATAAATCACCATTTTTGACCAAAAACTCAAATAAATTCCAAATAAATTGCAACCTCATCCAAACTTCAAATATAACAACAAAAGCATTATATGAACATGATTTGAACATTTTAACATCAAAATGGGGGAAAAGTAACTTACTTGATAAATCTCAAAGATGACGGAATTCAATTCTTTTTTATTCTACGCGATCCTATCGACGATCTAAACACGTTTCACGTTTTAAGAAATGAGAGATTATGAGAGGAAGATGAAGAAAATGAAGAGAGATGAAGAGAGAAACTTACCCCTTTTTCTTCCTTGGAGAGAGAGAGAGAAATGGGCTGGGAAGGATGGAGAGAGTGAGGGAGAAGAGAAGGAGTAGGGAGGGAGTAGGGAAATGATTTAAATAATTTACACTTAGGCCCCCTCCTCTACACTACACACAAATACTCCCCACTAACAAATAAGACTCAACATTTCTACACGAGTACAAATGACCCAAATAAAATGCTAGGCATAATTATTATAACACATAAATTGTACACATAATTATTTAAATAAATAATAATTTAAATAAATAAATAAGCAAATAATCAAATAATAATCATTTATTACTAATAAAATAGAGCCTATATTTCGGGTCGTGACATTCACTCCCCCTTAAAGAAAATTTCGGCCCGAATTTTAACGAGACTCACCTTAAACAAAAAGCCACGGAAATTTCCTCTCGATCTCATCTCGGAGCTCCCACGTCGACTCCTCGATATTATGATTCCCCCAAAGAACTCGAACCAATGAAATACTTTTGTTCCTCAACTCTTGAACTTTAGAATCTAAACTCCGAACCGGTCGTTCCTCATAAGTCATATCGGGCTCAATATCCTCCGGTACCCTCGGTAACACGTGAGATGGATCATGAACATACTTCCGAAGCATAGAAACGTGGAAAACGCTGTGCAACCGGTCCAAAGATGGCGGTAACGCAAGACGATACGCTAGAAGTCCAACCTTTCCCAAAATCTCAGACGGGCCAATAAACCTCGGAGCCAATTTGCCTTTCTTCCCAAACCTACGAATACCCACCTTCGGAGACACTTTCAGGAATACCAAATCACCTATCTGAAAACTAAGATCTCGCCTTCGGTTGTCTGCGTAGCTCTTATGTCGACTCTGGGCTGTTTTCAATCGATCCCGGATAACTCTAACCTTTTCAACTGAATCCTGAAGCAAATCAATACCCACGATCTTCGCTTCACCAACCTCATCCCAACAAATAGGCGATCTACATTTTCTTCCATACAAGGCCTCAAACGGTGCCATCTCGACACTAGCCTGATAACTGTTGTTGTAAGAGAATTCCACTAACGGTAGGTGCGAATCCCAAGAATCGGAAAAGTCTATCGAACAAGCTCGCAACATATCCTCCAAAATCTGAATAGTCCTCCCGGATTGACCGCCGGTCTGAGGATGAAAAGCTGTACTAAAACGCAAATCTGTACCCAAAGCTTCCTGAAACGCCTTCCAGAATCTAGAAGTAAACCTCGGGTCTCGATCTGACACAATGCTAACCGGAACCCCATACAATCTAACGATCTCATCAATGTAAAGGGTCGCAAGCTTCTCCATCGAATATCTGATGTCAATAGGCAAGAAATGGGCACTCTTGGTCAATCTATCCACTATTACCCAAACACTGTCATACTTCCTACGGGTACGAGGCAATCCCGTAACGAAATCCATAGTCACATTCTCCCATTTCCACTCGGGAATCTCTATCGGCTGAAGTAATCCCGCGGGTCTCTGATGCTCGGCTTTGACCTGCTGACAAGTTAAACACCTCGATACATACTCGGCTATTTCCCTTTTCATATTAATCCACCAAAATTTTTGCTTCAAATCCTGATACATCTTCGTACTACCCGTATGAATAGTATACCTCAATTTGTGACCCTCATCAAGAACTCTCTGTTTAATTCCATCAACATCCGGAACACACAAACGACCGCGGAAAGTCAAAACTCCACTCGAACTCAAAGAAAATTCCTCGAAGTTCTTTTCCTTCAATTTACCCATTATCTTCACGAACTCGGGATCTTCTTTCTGAGCTTCCTTTATTCTTTGATTTAGGGTCGGAGACACCCTAATATTCGCAAAAATAGCCCCATGTCTCGTTTCACGAGGAGACCAATCTCGCACATCCTCAAGCATTTTCCATTCACGGACCATCATCGAAGCCACATAAGATTTCCTACTAATCGCATCGGCTACCACATTCGCCTTCCCCGGATGATAAGAAATCGTACAATCAAAATCCTTCAACAATTCCATCCACCGGCGCTGTCTATTATTCAACTCTTTCTGGGAGAAAAGGTACTTCAAACTCTTGTGATCGGTAAAAATCTCAAACTTCGCCCCGTAAAGGTAGTGCTTCCACTTGTGCAACGCAAATACTATCGCGGCCAACTCCATATCATGAGTCGGGTAATTCTGCTCACTAGGGGTCAACTTCCTTGAAGCATAGGCAATCACTTTCCTATTCTGCATCAACACACAACCCAAACCCTCTTTCGAAGCATCACTGTAAATCACTAGGCCATCGCTCCCATTAGGCAAGGTCAAGATCGGTGCGGTAGTCAACCTCTTCTTCAATTCCTCGAAACTCTTGTCACATTTCTCAGTCCACACAAACGGAACATTCTTCCGGGTCAACTGAGTCATCGGAGTAGCAATCCTCGAAAACCCCTCAATAAATCTTTGGTAATAACCGGCTAAACCAAGAAAGCTTCTAATCTCTGTCATTGATTCGGGTCTCTTCCAATCCACTATGGCTTCAATCTTTGAAGGATCCACTGAAATCCCATCTTTAGAAATCACATGCCCCAGAAATGACACCTTCTCGAGCCAAAATTCGCATTTACTAAACTTCGGAAACAATTTCTCCCTCGCAAGAACGGATAAAACTGTCCTCAAGTGCTGCTCGTGCTCCTCTCGAGACTTAGAATAGACGAGAATATCATCAATAAAAACCACCACGAAAGAATCAAGATAAGGATGGAAAACACGGTTCATCAAATCCATAAATACAGCCGGCGCGTTAGTCAACCCAAACGGCATAACCAAGAACTCGTAATGACCATAACGAGTGCGAAAGGCAGTCTTCGGAATATCCTCCGATCGAACCTTCAACTGATGGTACCCACTCCTCAAATCAAGTTTAGAGAAAACCACGGACCCTTGAAGCTGATCAAATAAATCATCAATGTGCGGTAGAGGATACTTATTCTTCACCGTAACCTGATTCAACTTCCGGTAATCGATACACAATCTCAACGAACCATCTTTCTTCCGCACAAATAAAACCGGTGCTCCCCACGGGGAAACACTAGGGCGTATAAACCCTCGATCAAGCAACTCTTGCAACTGAACCTTTAACTCCTTCAACTCTGCGGGAGCCAACCTATAAGGTGCTTTCGAAATTGGAGCCGTACCCGGCAAAAGATCTATACAAAATTCTATCTCACGATCGGGAGGCATATCATACTCGGTAGAGAAAACATCAGGAAATTCCCGAACTACCCGAACACTATCAAAACTAGGGGATTCCTTCCTAGTATCAAGAACACTAGCCAAATACCCCTCACAACCACTATGCAATAATTTTCTCGCCTTCATAAAAGAAATTAAGCGAACCTTTCTACTCAGAAGACTAGCCTCAAACACAAATTTAGGCACATCGGGAATAGAAAAAGTAACAGTTTTCTTACGGCAATCAACGGAAGCATGAAACTTGCTCAACCAATCCATACCCTAAATGACATCAAAGTCTTGGATAGGAAGAACCACCAAATCCGCACAAAGGACACGACCACAAATAACCACATCACAAGCACGAAAGACTCGATCAGAAATCAAGCATTCTCCTATAGGGGTCGACACCTCTAGCACGTACGGTAAAGACTCGAATGCAGCATTTAACATGGAAGCAAATTGCACAGAAATGTATGAATGAGATGATCCTGGATCTACTAACGCTCGTGCGCTCACATTAGACACAGAAACAATACCTCCAATAACGGATGGATCATCGGTAGCTTGTTGTTGATTCATGGCATAAACCTTCCCTTGAACTTTGGGCTTCCCAGCGGCATCCCTTTTCTGACCCTGATTAATACCAACTCCTGACCCGGATGCTTGACCTCGGTACCTCGTGCACTCTCTCGCAAAGTGCCCCATTTCACCACAATTGATACACTTGCCTTGCTTTTTCCAACACTTATCCTCCGAATGCCTACCTTCTGACAAAAGGTAAAAGGCTTCCTAATTTGGTTCCCTGGAGTAGTACCCGGATTCCTCGGTGTGATTTGCCCCTTAAACTGAGATGATGCTCCTGGGTTACCTCGGTTGTCGGAACGGTGTTGTGGCTTGCTTTGTGCTCCTTGTTTACTCGGGTTGGCCACCTCGGTCTTCCTCTTATGTTCCCCAATATCTTGCTCTATCAGGTAGGCTCGGTCCACCGCATCTTGAAAGGTCACAATCCGTTGGGCAATAAGTTGAGTACGGATGGAGGTCTTCAATCCCCGAATGAATCTCATAGCCTTTTGTTCCTCGGTTCTCACCAAATAGTCGCAATACCGGGCTAATTCTATGAACTTAGCCGAGTATTATGCTATAGACAACACACCTTGCTCCAAGTTGAGTAGCTCGATCTCCTTTCGGTTTTGATCAACAACCGGAATGAAATGCTCCTTGAATTTGCGCACAAACAACTCCCACGCATACACCGTGTGAGTATCATCCCAACTAGCTTTGACACCCTTCCACCAATGCTCGGCGGCTCCCACAAGCTTGTAAGCCGCGAACCGGACCTTGTCCTCATCCGTGCACCCAAACACATCATAAATCTTCTCCATCGACTCAATCCACAACTCAGCTTTCCGAACATCGGGTTCCCCATTGAATTCAACCGGTTTCAACTTCAGAAATTGCTCCAATCCATAGCGGGGTGGTGCTTGTTCTACCCTCGGACCTTGATCATGTATGGCCTTCATGGCCGCCTCGAACATGCCTTGGAACATGGCACGGGTTTCTTCCCTTGTATCATTCTGATTCTGTGCTCCACTAGAGCCTTCGCCTGCTCTCCTTCTAGCCATTTCAAACAATTACCTGCATAAGACATCAACCGTTACTCACTCCGAACACAACTACCCACCTAGGTCATACTAGTCCACCTAGACTTATACTTAGAGCCAAACCATAGCTCTGATACCAACTGTCGCGACCTCGGACCCCGTGGGCCCGAGACCGCGATCTGGACGTCGACTCTAGACCAAAACTCAGAAATACTGAAGTTAAAAATTCCATTTGATACCAAAAGGTGATGATCCAAAGTTTTACAAATCCAAGTTTGACAAAAACCAAATACAACTATCATAAACTTCCACAAGTTTATGCCCAACAAAATACAAATATACAAATCTTAATGACGTCACTGTTTGGTTCAACTACCCCAAAAAGGTTACACATTTATATAATGTAAACCAACCTACAACAACCTTCTCCAAAAGAATGGATCCACACTCGACGTCCTCTTTCTCGTGATCAGCGAGACTAATCCTTAGCACCTGGGGGGGGGGTTAAGGAAAAACTAAGATAAAAGAAAGGGGGTGAGATAAATCTCAATAAGTTACTAATGCAACTACATGACATGCTATGATGCAATAATCCATAATCAATCACATAACACATAGCAATTATCATATGTCAGATAGAAGCGGAAATAAACACATAACAAAGGATATAGCCAAGGTTTTCCAAACCGGTACATCCAAATAAAGGATCGCTGCGCAGCTTCAATAATCAACAAATCATCATCTTCATAATAGCATGAAAGCCGAAGAGAAAACCCCGGTACCGGAACCAATAACCATAAAGTGTCACAAAGGACAAGGACCATGACACAAAGTCATGCCCGATAGCTAGATACAGTCACAAAGGAAGCTAACTCATCTCTTCCAAGGACAATCTGGAAAAGGGGTTAAGAAGGGGGCAAAACAATGGTCAACATTATAATGGACTTGGCTTTGCCATTATAATCTTTTCCATCGCCCGATGCAACAAATATGCCAGCTGGGCTTCCAAATAAATGCTAAGTAATAATAATTTAGCATGGATAAACAACTTAAGGTTCCAAAGTAGGGAACCGTTCCAAGTAGTCACCAAGAAAGTGAAATGTACCAATCACGCACAATTAAAGTGTTCCAACAATCACAATTAACACTTAATTAATTTCCAACACAACTTAATCACAAAGGACCCAATTCTATCACTAGAGTGTACTACATTGTTCACTAAGGTCAACTAGAAGGACACCCAAGATTTGGATCAAAACACATCCTTCAACCACACAAAATAACAAATGTAAACTTTCAGAGGACTGTGCGGCCGCCCAAAATGGTATGTGCGGTCGCCCAAAAAGACCCTCAAACACGACCAAAAGCTTTCAGATAGATGTGCGGTCGCCCAGACAATTTTGGGCGGTCGCCCAATCTTCTGAAATGCTGGAAATCAGGAAGAACAAAATGGGTTCTTCCATTTTCATACCCAAAACACATTTCAACCAAAATCCAACCTTCCAACTAGTTTACTAATGTACCAAAACAACTTATGAGTCCAAAAAGACTCATCTAACAACATTTAACAACCAAAATCAAGAATCAAACCCAACATTCATAAATCACCATTTTTGACCAAAAACTCAAATAAATTCCAAATAAATTGCAACCTCATCCAAACTTCAAATATAACAACAAAAGCATTATATGAACATGATTTGAACATTTTAACATCAAAATGGGGGAAAAGTAACTTACTTGATAAATCTCAAAGATGACGGAATTCAATTCTTTTTGATTCTACGCGATCCTATCGACGATCTAAACACGTTTCACGTTTTAAGAAATGAGAGATTATGAGAGGAAGATGAAGAAAATGAAGATAGATGAAGAGAGAAACTTACCCCTTTTTCTTCCTTGGAGAGAGAGAGAGAAATGGGCTGGGAAGGATGGAGAGAGTGAGGGAGAAGAGAAGGAGTAGGGAGGGAGTAGGGAAATGATTTAAAGAATTTACACTTAGGCCCCCTCCTCTACACTACACACAAATACTCCCCACTAACAAATAAGACTCAACATTTCTACACGAGTACAAATGACCCAAATAAAATGCTAGGCATAATTATTATAACACATAAATTGCACACATAATTATTTAAATAAATAAATAAGCAAATAATCAAATAATAATCATTTATTACTAATAAAATAGAGCCTATATTTCGGGTCGTGACACATGTGGAATTGTGGATTCAATTGGCCTATGTTCATTGAGACCATCTATTGCTTAGTTTCGGCCACATGGACTACTTTCTTAGTTTCTTGAATTAGTGCGGGATTGTGGTTGCCTAATGGCTTAGTTCGACCGCACTTCTTGTTGTCTTGATTTGTAGATGACAACCAAAGTTTAAATAATCTCATCCTCATAATTATAGAGACACTAATGACACATAAATGTTGTGCTTAAATTAATGATGATTAATTTAGTGGCTAAACTTGATGTGTAACATATTTATTTTATGTGCTCATAAATGTGTTGTATGCTATATGGTGATGAACATTCTTAAAAGTTTTAAGTCCTCTTGCCACGACATGATTAAAACACTTGTAAGTACACGAGTATTTTCATGTGGGCTCGCCAAAGCGAGGTGCATTGATTTTACTCTTGTATGAGCAAGATGAGTGAATAAGAGTTTCCTATGCGTTTAAAATGGTTGGACTTAATAAGGCGTCAAAACAGTTTTGGGCCTAGGCAAGATGAGATTAAACATGCTTTTGAAATTGGATCACTAAGAATCATATTGGATATGATTGACAAGAAATTGTCTACCTAATTAATTTGATTTTGAGCGGTGCGCCAGAGCGTACTTGAAATTAAATTAAAGTTGGATCTTAGCCCATTTAAATTATATTATACATTGGATGTATAAGAAGGTTATATAATTTAGTGGGAGTATTTTTGGAAAAATACATTATTTATCTCTTTAATGAGATTGGTACTTGTAAAATTTTAGAAATTTTGCATAAGTTGTAGATGACAACTAAAATCATTGCGATCAATCCTTGATAAGGATAAGCTTCAAAAGAATGGTACATACTTCATGGATTGGATCCTGAGCCTAAGAATGGTTCTAAGGCAAGAAGATAAGTTGTACATTCTTGATAGGCCTATTCCTAAAAGAACCCGGAGCCAATGCCCCTAGGGTGGAGGAGACAATCACAAGAAACATGAGTATAATTCTGGGAATGTGAGTTGTCTCAAGCTCGCGATTATGTGGTTAAAAATTATAACTCTAATTGTTGCAATTTGGTAAAGTGGCAATTGGATTGACCATTTAGAATTGTAGTCAAGATTTTGGACGATCAACAAAAGGAATGGTAGTGGGACTACTACTCGGGATACTTATGTTATAAATTAATCTTTCTAACTTTAATTATTGGGTATTGGATACCGGATATGGGTCCCACATTTGTATGAATGTGCAATAATTAGTAAGTTGAAAGACTACTTATAAGTAAAGTTTGATCTATGAATGGTAATGATGCAATGGTTGCAACATTGTTTGTAGAGCACTCGCAAAGTAACTTTACTAATGAAGTAGAAAATATTATTTTTTTACAAGATAATAAAGGATATTTATTTCTTATTTGGAATACGAAAAGTGCTTTATTTAGTATGATTTACTTCATTGTGTTATCATATAAATAAATCTTATTCCCTAAATCTTGAAGAACAAAGTAATAAAGGTTATAACATAAATAATTAAAATTCTTTATGCATTATTGTTTTGATCAAATAAATGAGAAATGTATATCTAAATTTCCATGGGACTGAGTTTTAAGTCATATGATTTGTAATCACATAATTTATACAAATCTTATTTACTTGGACCAAGACATCTTTTACTATGAATAGTAAAAGGCTAATATCTTACTTGACCTAATACATGTCCATGTATATGGTGCATTAAGTAGCAATGCTAAAAGAGAATTTTGATAGGACTTGGTAAAACTATTCAAAGATTCTGATTCAATCAAGATGATGGATAATTAAACCACGAATTTGACAGTCATCATTGAAATTGTGAAATGGTTTCACAATTAACTTCACTAAGAACACCATTCTAAATGATGTGTCTACGTGGAAGTATAAGAATCTTATTGGATATGGTTCTGTAGACACCCCGCCTTGGACCTCTCACCCCGATTGCATACATAGTATTTTTATTTTACTTGTTTTTGTTAATTTCTGTTACTTTCATTAAGTTCCTAACTGATTCTGTTAGTTTTGGACTAAACTGCATAACATAATTAATTTTAGAGTCATTTCTTTCTTTCTGTCATTTTTACCCGCGGGCGGCTCCGACACTGTCAATGGGACGCGCGCGCCTCTCGGCCCAAAAGCGGGACTCGCGCACATCCCATTATGGCAGTTACGGATTGCAGCCTTTTTCCTCCCTTTTCTTGATCACAAACACTCCCCTTTTTCATCCACATTCATCCCCCCTTATTTCATAACTCCCAATCCCATATTCTAAGCCTTTTCTTTAAAACAAAATATTTCCTTTTTATTTTATTTGATTTTTTTTATTTCTTTCATTTATTATTTTATTTATCTTATTTTTGATTGGTCAATTCCATTTCACATGGTTGATCATCTTTTCCCTCCAACCTTTCCCTCTCCTTTTTACCTATAAAAACCACTTTCTTCTACCTTAGAAATGACCTTCTCTTTTGACTTAAAATCTCTACACAAATACACTATACACAATTCTCCCAAGAATTCTCTTTACAAGAGTTCTCCCAACAAGAGTTTAACACAACAAAACTCTACACAAATTGTTCTACAACAATTGCCTTACAACAACACCATTTTCAAGTCCAAGTTTGAAGCCCACTTTCTTAAGGTATTTTATTCTTCTTCTCTTATTTTCACATGTCTTGGTAATGTATGCAATCCCTATCAATGGGACATGACCAAATGACCACTTTACTACATTAAAGTTGGTTAAGGTTATCTCCCTACATTTTAATCTCTACTTTAATCTCCCCATTTTATTATTAATGTAATTGTTAGGATAATTCAACATGTAATCTTTAGCATAAATTAAATCAATAAAATCATTTATCTTTTTATTTCCCCTTTCTTTTCATTTTAATTGTTAGCACTTTTTATTGAAGGACATTTAGCATTAGAACACCAAAAGTAGCAAGACCCGCGGAAGCGGGGCGGAGTGGGTGTTTAAGTACTTCCCACTCCGTCACCTAACCCCCGAACCCATCTTTTCCCGAATCTCTGGTTTTGTATATAAAATTGGTTTTTTTTTAGGTTTTTCTTATGTTCCTCTGAAACATAGGTGGCGACTCTTAAAATCAATTAGACATCCTAGGATAATTCACCGCTCTAGCCAAGTGGGGTTTTCCCGGGGTATCTACAGTGGCGACTCCGCTGGGGACTTAGAGGGTTAAACTTGCGTTTTTCATTTTGGGTGTTCTTTTTACAGTTTTCTGGGCATTCTGGTGGAAAAATGTGAGACGCGTGCGCCTCTGGCCTTCTTGGCCTAAGGCATGCGCATCCCACCTTCCCCACCAGAATCGCCCGCCTCTCATCTTGTCCTTCAAATTTCATGTTATTGTGCTAACAATTTCTGCAGGGGAAAAGTGTTTTTATTTAGGGTCAAGGCAGTCCCTTGAACCCATGAATTTGCAGGTACTGCCCAGAAGCGGGCGCCTCTGCCCTCTAGTGCCTAAGGTGCGCGCCTCCCATCCTCACAGCATAAAGCGCGCGCTTCTGGGCAACTTTCCAGAACAGAACAGTGCACAGAACAGAGCAGTTTTGACAGTGTGTGGGCACCGGGCCTGCACAAAACCATCTTTTAATTCTCTGTTTTATTTTTATCGGTCACACGGGTGATTCGAAAGTTGTAAATACGTGCTTATTTATTTTTTATTATTTTGTTTTAAAAAAAATATTTTTGTCACGTGATGGACCTCACACTACGCGCACATAATTCCTATTAACTGCTCACTATCGAGTCGCACAAGTCCAACCCCAAACCCGTCGAGGCCCGTCCTAGAAAGTTTCAAGATCCACCCGACCTTGACTCTTTCGAAGCGGTCAACCTCAGCCCGTGGCGTAGTTCAAAACTACATGCCGGGGGTGACCTTTAAGCCTCTCTTTATTCGAGCACAAGCCACAAAATTCTAGTCTAGGGTCTAACACTCCGTGACTAATTCGGTTTTCATGTACCGAGATTTCCCTAAACTAATGTTTTCAAATCATACATGCCAACTGGTTGATACGGACGGAATAAAAATCCGTCCCCAAAAGTGGTTATTTTGGACGAAAATAAAAAAAAATCCGTCCCCGCATGTATGCTTCACTACATTGATTTAGTTTAATCCCGATACATGTAGGATTCACAAACGTGATGGAATCCGATGAGTATATGGGACCGCGAGATGGTCTATATACTAGTGTGACGATTCCACTATTTTTCTAGAAACCCCAAAAAGGACTATGTCCTTCCGACTTTGTGAATAATAATAATAAAAAAAGAGCCATTTTCCTTATGTGGTTTGAATCTTTTCTCTTGTTCGTGGGTTAAATCATTTGACTCAAAAGGTGTTTGTGGGGCCAACCTAAGATCAACCATGTTCTCTCCATAGGTCCAATGGCTTCCAACGGCAACAACGGCAAGGGTGAGAATATTTCCGTGTCCAACGAAAGGCTCTTCAACATAATAAGAGCCATGGGGGAACAAATGGATAGATTTGTCGAGGAGGCCCGCCGCAAGGATGATTTATGGCAAGCCCGTCTTGATCTCGAGAGGAGAATTCATAAGGAAGAAGTGTCCGAACTTAAGGCCCGTTTACAAGAGTTCACCGACAACAAGGCAAAGGTCAACGGTAAGGCATGTTCAAGTGGCTCGCCTCTCAAAAGTCACAAAGGTTCTACCAACGACCGTGTCTACACTCCCCTCCAAGGCATGACCGTCACCAAGGCCTATGAAAATCTCAAAGCAAAGGGACAAATTTCTCCTCTCCAAGGGTACAAGCAACCACAACCATTGCGTCGCAACCATTCCCACCACAAGTGGTGTGACTATCACCTATGCAGTGGTCACCTCACCGAGGATTGCTTCTCCATCCGCAACATCGTCCAAGACTTGATTGACAATGGTGAGTTTACCGTGGTTGAAGAACAACAGTTAGAGAGTGAGAACATGCAAGAACTCATCAAGGAAGGGGCTCATATTTGAAATAGGGTCTCAACAAGAGATCATGCCGCAAGGAAGGCTACAACGACAATGGGGACTACAACAGCAATCTCCGTTTCTATTTCTCTACCTAGTAGTAGGAATAAATAAAAAAAAAGGGCCAAAGTCCTCTTTTGTGTGCATTAAGTTTTCTTCCTTCTCATGTCAAAGTTTGAGTCAAGTATCAAATAAAAGTCGTTCTTGTCCTCATACACTATTCCAAGTTGTTCAATCTAATTCTTGGAAAATGATGAAAAGATGTCTAAACGAGTTTTGGAACGAAGGCCATCACTTGAACGCCTAGAGGTTAAACATCGACGACGGCATTAACAACAAAGACATCAACAACGATGAAATCAAGATAAAGAAAGGTGGAGCAACAATCACGAAGGAAAGTTTTCAAAAGGGGATATATATATATATTAAAAAAAAGGGCTCGCTAGGTTGAAATCCTCAAATCAACTTAGGCAAAAGTTAGAGCACAAAAAAAAAAATCCCCCTCAATCAAAGAAGTACAAGATCAACATCATTCCACCGATGAAAGACGAAGCAACAACCATCTCGATGAATGGAGCATCCACAAGAACTACGGTGTCCTGAGCCTCTACACTAGAGGAACGTAGGCAACCTGTGGGTCCGGTCTCATGCAAGAAAGAAGATATATTTAGCCCTAGCGCGTTATGCTTATCAGTCTTCCTCTCGAACTTGTCATGACATCTTTGTATGATTCATTTGGCAATGAATTAATCACCAAAAGATTGAACAACTTTCTTAGATTTGGAATCACTATCCGTTCCTTATCGAGTCTAGGGATTTCTCTTCTTTTTGCGATACTTCCAGTTTCTTGCAATCAAACTGGGGCTTTCTTTCTCTTCTCTCTTAATGACTTACTTTCCTTCGTGCGTCATTCAAAAAATATACATACATGAAGTCAATACTAGGGACACTTCCCTAATCGAGTCAATGTCACTCATCTTTAGTGACAAGAGGTCTTCACCGCAAAATCACATGTCTCTCATTCTCCGCTAGAGTCAATGCACACTTCCTCATTAATCGAGTCAAAATGAAGACACAAAAGAGATGCCCGCTAGATTGAAAACCCGAAAGGGCGGTCTAGGCAAAAAACAATGTGCGTCATAAAAAAAATGAGAGAGTGAGAGAGAGAAGGAAAAGAGAAATGGAGATCTCCGGCCTCTAAAGAAGACAACTGCACAAGTTCTACATTGGGTCTCCTCAGCAAGTCAATCCCCACCAAGCCAACTTTGGAATTGTAAAAGGCTTGACGAGATATGGAACCATCAAAGGTCATTTTGGGTTATTGGAAAGATTGTTCTTGCAATGTGCATCTTTGGGCTCATGTGAAAGAAAGCCTGTGGTAGCCAAGATCCGTCCGAGAACGAGCCTATCATTGAAGGGGTACGAGGTTGCACAAAATAATCCAAAGCTAGTCAGTTGGTTTAGGCAGCGAGCAACAACATGTAAATGTCCCTCTAAAGTATGCCGAAAGACTCCCGAGAATGGAGTAGCTCTTGCCATGCCCCCTTGTGTTTGTTCCCCCACACGAGGACGAGTCTCTTGTTTTTCTCAACAAGTAATGACGCCCTAGGGGCTATGTGACTCGAGAAAGAAAACTTCTCTTGCTTCATTTGATAGTAAATGAGCCCTAGGGATATGCTCAAGAAAGATGTGTGAGACTATCCTCAAAGTCTCTCAAAAGGAATGTCGAGAAGCACCTCCTTGTCATGTATGCTCATACTTGTTCCCCCGATCAAGGATAGGCCCTTCTCGTCCCACTCCTAATCAATGGTGTCACTCTAGGGGGTACGATCAAGTTTTAAAGGCTCCCTCGGCAAGAAGAAATTCACTTCAGTGTCCCCGGCGGAGTCATGTGCAACATTGGAAGCTTCCTCAATTCGGCACCGAAGGTCTGAAGGGGGTTCGCATTCTACAATCTTTTGGGCTACGGCATTAGAGTGATACAAGCAAAGGGCAATATTGGGGCTTCGCAACCGACAGTCTTTTGGGACAACAATTCTCAAGCAATGCAATGTGGAGAAGTCTTATATGAAAGAGATCAAGCTTCAAGGGTCTCCCAACACCTCAAGTCAAAGGCCTCTTGGTTTTAAATGAAGGCTCTGATGTTATGAATGAATTTGATGATTTTTGTTAGAACTTACAACGAGATCATGAAGGAAGTCTTAGATAAAAGGAAAAGGATTCAAGGAAATGCGAATATGATAACTCGACCAGAGTTACGGCCAATCCCAATGTTTCTGCAAGTACTGCACCCCCTTCTCCAAGATCAAAAGCACAGGCTGCACCCGAAGATCCGTTATTAGTTCAACTCAAGAAGGCTCAAGCAATACCGTTTGAGATTTTATCACGCCAAGGCCTTATCTTCCACAACAACATCACCATCTCCCACGACTTTGAATAAGGGCTCCAATGTTATGAATGAATTTGATGATTTTTGTCAGAACTTTCAGCGAGATTATGAAGGAAGTCTTAGAGAAAAGGAAAAAGATTCAATATGCTAAACTTACGTGACTGGGTTATAGCGGGAAATGCCTCGGCCAATCCCAATGTTTTTGCAAGTACTGTACCCCCTTCTCCAAGATCAAAAGCACAGGCTGCATCTGAAGATCCGTTATTAGTTCGACTCAAGAAGACTCAAGCAAACGTACCGTTTGAGACTTTATCATGTCAAAACCCTATCATCCGCAACAACATCACCATCTCCCACGAGACATTTCCTGAAGATTCTACTGCATTTTCAACATGGACCCTCCGCCACTTGGGTACCAACCACAAAAAAATGGGCCATTCATCTCCAAACAAGAGGAAGATCACTTTCATGAGTTCTACCCAATGGTGCATCTGCTCCCAATACAATGCCAAGATAAGTTGGAGGTTCACACCGAAATGTCTTCACATCCCGCCATCTACAAGCTCGCAAACAACAAGCCCACGACACTTGGGGCTTAGTAATCTCTCGAAGCTTGGTATCAATGATCTTATCTTGGAGCTTGCTCACGTCAACAACAAAAGGCGATATGCAAGTCTCTCATAGTTTGGCATCAAAGGCATTCTAGGGGCTTTACAATCAGCAACCCCTTATCTCGGTAACGAATGTCTTTTGGAGCCCCATAACTGACACATCTCTTGGGGCTAGAAATCACTTTTCGTTGGACATAACGGCAACGACGACAGAATTTAAGCAAGGCAATCCGGACTTCGATTGAACATGACTTGATCTTGGGTTGGCTTTACAAACACACAATGGTTAAAATGGTTCACCCACGAACTAAAAAAAAAATCTTTTTCTCACGTGTGTGCATATTCTTTCTTTCTAATTAAAAAAAAAAAAATTATTTTCTTTTTTCTTTTCTCACGTAAAAGTATGTGTTTCATTTTTCTTTGCTCCTAGCATTCCTCCCCAGCATTCTCCATCATCCTTGAACTACGATGGTCTGATTCTCTTAAAGGGATACGTAGGCAGCCTTTTGGTACGACCAACCCATTGTAAGTACCCCAATCTGAAATTGACCTACTTTAGAGGAATTCATGGTACCATTTAGGGATAAACCAATGGGCCAGGACCTCACTAGGATAAACCTGATATTCCAGGACTGAACTGGAATTAAACTTGGAAAAATCCAGAAGCTCGCCAAGTCGAGTCGTACGGATGGTTTGGGCACATGAGGTCCCTAGCCGTACGACTACTTTGGGCACCCTCAGCCTCTATAAATTGAACCCCATGCTGATCATTTCAGGGGGGAGAAATAACATAAGAAGGATTACTCTATCAAAATCACTGCAGTAGTGTGAGAGAAGAGTGAAACAAAGAGTGAAAGAGAGAAAGGAAGATTGGCTAAACCAAAATAGGTAAAGCCACCTTCTCCCCCTCCCTTCTCTTCATCTATAACTCTATTTTCTCTTTAATCTTTGTTTAAGTTTATGTTAATCTTTATATTACTTGCAAGACTTGTCCATTCAAGCAACTTTACATTACTTGTAAGACTTGTCCATTCAAGCAACTTTACATTACATGCAAGACTTGTCCATTCAAGCAAATATACATATATTACTCTATATTTCTCTTGTCCAAGCCATGAGATGATCCAAGGTGCCCTCCATGCCTTGTGTGGAAGAGATTCAAACCTAGATGATCATGGCTTGTTGATTGTCATTTACATTCTTGTCTAGTTAGAATGATGCTTTTGTTGGCAATAATGATCATTTGGATGATAAAGCTTCCATCTTTATCATCCAACATTGATCTAGCTCTAAAGTCCCCTTTGGGGTTATAAAGATTCAATCTTTATGAGTTAATTTGACTCTTTAAAGGTTAATAAGTCATAAAAATGCCATCTTGGTGATAAAGTTTCAATCTTTAATCACCAAATGGTCAATTTTGGCCCAAATGGCATGTTCATCAACTTCTCTCAATTTTCTCCAAAGATTGCTTATGATCACACCCAAATACTTGTTTTGGGGACCAAGTGATGATCATTTAGCATAGGAATGTTGTATTTAAACTTACAAAATGCTTTAAACAAACTAGAATCAAAACAGTTCTGTCCAGTTTCAACAGAATATTCTGTGTCTGCTCTGAAACTGGACTATTCTTGACTGAACTGTAAAAATCCCAGGAAACTGCATGTCCATCCGTACGGCTATGTTGGGAACAGGGGGAAAAATGTCTGTTTTGCCCTCTGATCCCTATTTTCTTAATAAACAGACCCTTTCAGTTAAGTTTTTCCAAACAAAACCAATAACAAAAACTTTTTCGTTAAATACACACACACACATGCACATTTTCAAACTAACAAGGGAGACTCGGTTTTTCCGAGGCACTTTGGGTGAACCGCAAATATGTTCTTCCCAAAGTGTAACGTGACCTCCGAACTCACCTTCTCTAACCATTTTCATTTGTTTGGTTTAAAATTAACAAATGTGGCGACTCCGTTTCTTTTTCGTTTGGAAAGTTACTCGTGTTTGGAATTTCTTCCTCGTGCGAACTTTGCTTGTTTCGCCCCGAGGGACGGGATCCTTACAGTGGAGACTCCGCTGGGGATTATAAAGTGCTTACGAACTTCTCTTTAGAAGCTTTGGAAGCACTTTTGTGTGGGTAAAACTCCCGTTCCCATTAGTTGACTTTGTGCATATTTGTGTGTGTTTGCTGTTTCTGTTTGAACTGTTTTGAGTGCATATGTTCTGGAAATGCGATAAAATGGAGCATGATGATCAGAAGTTGGAGAAACTGAGAAAAATCTCAATCCTCTTGGTCTAGCCGTACGGCTACTTTGGTAAAGGGCCAGAATGTTGCAAATTAACAATTTTGTGCAGGGCAGCAACATTCTGAATTGCCTTCTGCTTCTGCTTGTCCAGGTTTCAAATTTACAGCCTTACTTGTGCACATTACCTTTATTCTTTTGACCAAAACTTGGTTTTTAAAACTTGGTTATGCATGATCTTTTGTCAATAAAAATGATTTCCGAAATCTCATTGTGTATAACCCCCTTTTTGTAAAAATTTCTTGACTCTTCGCGTTGTGCACAACTTGCTTTGTACAAATGGTTTCAATGTAAAGATTGTTCTTTTGGCAAAATGTTTGATTCGAATTTTTTTTTGGTTGTGCACAACTTGGTACATATACAAGTTTTGGTCTTTGTTTGTATTCTTTTACTTATTGTGTATAAATTTCTTGCTCCATGCTTGTTCACACTTTGTTCATATCTTGCTTATTCCATGCTCATCATGTTGAAAAACAAAATAAAAATCTCTATTTTGACTCAAAAAGGGAATATAAAATTGACTTCACACAACGCGCACTTGGCCTTGCACGTTCCAAATACCCTTTAAACCCGGGATGGATGCCAGATGCATCTCGATTGGCGCTCTTGTTCCCTTCGAGCACGCACGGGTCCATTCCACCTCCCCTTCCGAGCCGAGTCAACCACACATGTCCGTGACACACAAAACCGTGACTTTGGTTGGTTTTTGGTCTAGTTCACGTTGCCATTATCTTTAAGCATGTGTCCAAAGTCAATTGTGGCCAAGTTAATGCCCGGGTTACGAATCCTTGATGTAATGCAAGCGTGGCCTAACCTGCCTCTAACTCGTGTGTTAATGACGACCACAATTAACAAAGGTCATGTGCTAAAGATAGGGTAACACCGTGTCGTTAAGCCCTAATGAACGTGTCATGTTAATCATCCTTAAGCTCATGGTCGAGGATTGAGACACCTCATTCGAAATGGGGTCATGTCAGAATATCGGTGCAGCCTTCGGAACAGTCTCGATCCCGACCGGGGCTTAATCATGATTAGGATGACCCGCACATCGGGAACCTTGCGACGCACTAGACCTTAGGATCATTTCTTTCGGTCAGTGGAAGCCGCTTGCCCTATAGGACCCTCGCCCGGGATAGTCCGTCCTCGGGAGTGTGCAGTACAGGTGAAAAACGAGGGGTCTATAGGCATAGTGACGGCCTCCACTGATCCAGGATTTAGAATAGTTGTGAAAAAGAAGAGAAATTTTTTCCAACCAATTAGGAACAAAACATGTTTTGAGGGTACATGAATAATAAGCGTTAAGTCATTAAATTGCGCGCTAACGTTTGCTCGTGTGACAAAACCGCTTAATAATGAATATAGAAAATAAGCAAAATCCTTTTCTAAAAGGTGGAAATTGTTAAGTTCATCCAAAATGCATGGCTTGGGCTTCCCCCCAAAAGGGTCAAACTTGTTTCTCTCAATAAGTCAAAATCTCATTTGTGTCAAGTCCCCGCCTTACTCAAAGCATGACTTTTCGAGATTCTTTCCACGGTGCCCTTACAGCTTGTCGGTCCTTTATGCTATAGGAAATAATGGCAAGAAAAACTCAATCAAATGAGATAGACATCATATTGGACGCACAGGCCCGATTGGAGGGCAGAGTAAAGCTTTTAGAAAGGAGAGTCAGCACAATGAGAGAGCAAGTGCGGAGGGCCGAGGTTGATCGTAATAAGGCGATCAAAGTGGTCCAACAGCTCCGTGAGGAAATTAAGGAGCTCTTCCACAAGAGGGTCGAAGAATTGTGGGAGAAGAATGGCACAAATCTCAGGAAGGAGCTCGAGGAAAAATATGATGGCCGGTTCGAACTTCTACATAACCGAGCAGAGTTGTCAGATGAACTGGAAAGGCACAACTCGAGGAACACCCGAGAATGCCTGAACGAGATTATAAAATCTATCGAGGAGATCAAAAGGTCCTCGGAGAAGTTGTCTCCCTCCCCGGGGACCACCCCCGGTCACTCAGTCCAAGATGGGCAAAAGTCTCGAGATCAGCTCCAGCCTGTTACAGTATCCCATGGGGAGCCCGCGGTGGTTGTATGAGGATTTCACCCCCAAGGGAAAGGGGCCCATTATCGTTGGTTCCATGAGTTAGGAATGCCGAGGGAACAAATGTTGGAGCACTTGCTCAGGATAGGAAAGATGGAACTGCTGGGTCGCCACGTAATATGGGCCGAACCGCTCGGAGCGCACCATGATCCTAAGCAACACTGCAAGTATCACCAGGCCTCGGGTCATTCTACGAATGCCTGTCTCACCTTGAGAAATCATATCCAATCGCTCATCGATAAGGAGGTTATCACCAAGCAAGGCGATGAATGGGTGTGAGGTGAAGAAAAGGAAGAAGAGGAAAAGAATTTTGGGAGTGGTCTAGCGTTGTAGGTTCTAGAAAATCCATGAAAAGTCCGTTGTGGACAGAGTCTTTTGTTTCTTTTTATGAAAAGCCCTGCGAGGCAATGTTATGTGAAAAGCCACGGAGTTGGGCATGGTCAAAAAGGTGAATAGTAGAATGATCAAGTCAATAGAGTCAATAGTTGAGTCTATGTTTGTAAAAATTGAATCTCCCGTGAAATGGATCGTTTTTACTTCTATTCTCTCTAGACTTGAGGCATTATTTGAAATTACATTAACTCTCGGAATCGCTTTGATTAATGTTGTCAAGTGATTGCTATATCCCCAAAATGATGAGTTGACTCCCAAGCGTAACAGTCAACAACGACTCATTAAAGGATGAATGGACCTAAACGCAAAAGAGTACGAGATGCAAACAATTAATCTTAATATGAATAAATGTTGTGATCAATTGGCATGGAGAGACCATCAATGGAAAATCTTCCCCATACACATTCCCTATACGCTCTCCCGATACACAACCCCATACACCTTTCTGAGATAAATCCCTGATACATGCCAAAGACATCCCGAGACAGTGAAAAGGTGAGGGCGTTGTTGCTCAACCACCAAGGTTTAACCGTGATCACATGCGCGCAATCAGGCAAAGGGCTTCCCGGACTTTCAAAGTCAGCCCAAAGTGACAGGCACACCGCCAAGGGGCTACAAAGGAGCTAATACCCGGGAAAGAGAGCTAGGGCTAGTGTTTTCCTCCTCCTAAAAAAAAAGAAAAAAAAAGAGAGGAAAAAGAAGTAAAAAAAAAACAAAAGAGGAAAAATTGAATGATGAGAAAAGAAAATGAGTGAATGGAAAAGAGGAGAGGAAAAAGCAAAAAGAAAATGCTTGCCTCAAGAAAATCATCCACACCCAAGAGGGTTCATCCCAAGAGATCCATCTCAAAAGGATCGCCGCAAAGAAAAGTGAGAAACAACGCCCTCCTAGACAGCAAAAGGAAACCAATCCCGGCTAAAGCTGCCCAACGCCGAACTACGGCGACTTGAGCTCCTCACAACGAGGGGAACGTAGGCAACCTTCGGGTCCTGTCACAACATGAGAAAAGCCACCAAAACCTTTGGCCCTCCCAAAATAACCAAAATCTCTTCTTTGCGGTCGCGTAAGTGACCAATCTTTCAGACAGACAGTGTTCAGTCCCGCAAAGGAGCATATGAATGATGATTCCTTTTTTTTAGCCCAAAACCCCTTTCTGTGGCCACGCCAACCTTGAAATGACCCAAAAGGTCTTCGCCGTCCCGATCTCGCCATTGATCGAATCTTAATCTCGATTGATCACAACGTTTATACGTGTTAAGGTTAATTGCTTGAATTTCGATCTATTGCTGGACACGGCTCATTCAAACAATCATTTTGATGACATTAACTAAGGCCGATTTCGAATGCCTCGACAAGTCTTCTTTTCCCCATCTTAGGAAAGAGCCAAACACTTGAACTTCTGTCCATAGGCTTCCTTCCTCAGAAAAGAGACTCACTCCCGTAAATGCCTATGCGTGTCGATCCGTGTGAGCAAGCATGATCTTCTCTTGTCCGCGTCAGAGTCAACTAGGCCACTCCCAGGAAGAGAAGATGATGGGATATGCGGAAGAGGGAAAAATGACATGTTTGGATTGATTAGGAAGAGGAAGCCCGTGCAAAGGTAGACCGTATCCCGGGCAAAGAGAACACGCACCCAAAAGAATAAGGTGGGACCCAAGGAGTAGTTCCCGGCAAAGGTAAAGCACTGGGGCTGGCAAGCCATAATCGTGCAATGGAAGGGCCAACGAAGAGTCATGCTTTGGGTAAAATGGTCTGAGTCAAATAAGGTCTCCCGTCTGTCAAAATTCCCTAAAAGCCCTCAGAAAGTTTGGTCAAAAAGTCAACCATGCTTGCACGATCTGTACGGCTAGTTTAGCCATGTGAGAGTTTCATACCAGCAGCCTGTGTCAGCTGATTTCCCCACCGGTAAAACTCACTCCCACCTGTGCAAAAAACCTGTCAGATATGTGTCAAGTTCCAAATAATTGAGTCCAAACACGTTTTGGGAATCCCCGACGGTCCAGAAATGACCACGAAGCCCTCTCGAGGCCCAAGATATGCATAAATGGTGAACTTACAAATAAAAGGGACAATGTTTTAAACAACCAAAGATAACAAATTTTCATACAATGTTTTTGAATAAAACGAATCAAAGAAAAATTGTTCAGGTTGGTACATCCTAATCAGAATCTGGGTAAGGATCCTCCGGAGGCGAGTGAACCCTCTCCAAGGGGTGAGATGGGTGCATGTTGGGGTCGAAGAAGAAGATGGACTCCACCAAGCTCGAGTCTTCACCCGAAGAAGATTGGCCCGGAAAGAAGGAAGGAGGAACCTAGGAAGGAGGACCGGGGAGTCTGATCGGTTGGGGCTCCACACGCTCCAAGGCTAAATGAGCAAAAGGATCTGGGGCGAGCTCGTGAAAGCCGGGGTCACGGAGCGAATCCCGAAAGGCCTCCAAATCAGCTCCGCCTAAGGTATGGCGACGGACAAAGGATGGGGGAAGCTCTACGCTTGAGGCCCGTCGGAGAGACCTCTCCCCACCACTCACCGAATTTCTGCCCAGCACGAACCGTGATTCAGTCCGAGGCCCCTTGGAAGAGCGACCAACAAACCTCTTGAGCCACCTTTTGGCCCATTTCATGAGGGAAGGTTTCTCCAGCAAAGCTCGCGCAGCGACCTGCACATGAAAGTGAAACTGCTCAGTGAAAAGGAACAGGGGTATGTGATAAGTATGTGCAAGAGAAATGAATGAAAGCATACCACGCCCTCTAGAGCATCCTCAGGAGGGGCCCCCTCTCCCGCCACAGAAGTGGCCACCCGGCCATCTGAGTATATGTATGAGAAGTCCTGCCACATCGGAAGAACCACCCCAGAAGCCACTACCTGCGGTAATCTAAGCCTCTGGGCCACGAAGCGTACGTATGGCTCATCGGTGATAAAATGGGATGCATCCGCCCCATGAGGTAGGGGTTGTCTCCTCGGTCTGCTACGAACATGGTGTCAGGAGGATCGACGGGATCCCTCTGCATGAGCCTGATCCCGTGCTGCCAGAGCACCCTCTCTCCTAAGTAAAAGGCCTCTCCCCAGAACCCTACGAGCAGTCTCCTCTCCCGGGTTACCCGCAGAGCATCAGACGGGTCAATGCCTAGCACTTGCCCCTCATACCTCGACCAAGGAAAGAGGTTGAGCTCAGCCGGCATGGCGCCCCTCAACACCGCCCGGACGTCGGTATGGCGAACGGAGACACGCCCCTTGGACCTCCTCTTCTTTCAGGCCTCTCAAGCCCAACAGACCATGACCGGGAATGTGATGGCGGGATCAACGGTAAGCTCCCATGGATATCCACCAAAGATCTCGTAGTACCAAGCCTGAAAGGAAAAGGCCGAAAATCATTAAGGCGCCGAAAACCGACAAGGTGAATGAGAAGGAGAAAACAGAAAAATGGGGGAAGGAAAGGAATGTACCTCCAAGGCGAACTGGAAGCAAGCCAAGGATTTGCTCGCTTTCCAGCTGAATTTATCGAGCTCCATGTACAGCTCAGCCAACCCAGCCTCTCCCCAAGCAATACTCTGGATGGTCTCCGGAGTAGACAATGATCCCAGTAGGGTGAACATGCATGTGGTATCGGCATTGGCAAAGAGGGTGTTGCTGAGAAGGAGCCACACATAAGCCCGCCCGAGCTGCTCCGCCGTCACCAAACCCGCCAAATACTCTGGAATTCTGGCCCGAATGGCCCGGTCAACATCCTGCACCAGGATCCCCAAGCCCTTGGTAGGGCCCGAAAAGCCAATGAGTGCCTCAATATCCGCAGCCGAGAGCCGGTCAGCCCAGATAACTGGTCGGCCGCCGAAGGAGAGCCCGGTAATGGCAGAAACGTCTGCGGGAGTCACGGTCACCTCCCCCAGCTCAAATGAAAGGTGTGGGTCGTATACCACCAATGCTCGCCCAAGGCAAAGATGAGTCCCAGGCTCCTGTTAGTGCTAACCAGCTGGCCTACGGCATGGATAAATGGCGCCAAGCCGGTACGCTCTACCCACTCTCTCGGACCAGGCCCATCGCCAACCGCCTCGGGCATGGCCTCCCACAAGGAACAGCACATGTCGGGAGACCCTCGAGATTTGGGATCACCGCCCTGCAGGTAAACACAGCAAGGTATGAATAACACAATTTTAAGATACCAATACGTATGATAAATGGATATGAAGAATGAATCATGCAAATAAATGTGATTTTACCCTTTTCAAATTGCGTGGGGCATTTGAAGGTGTGTCTTGAAAAAAAAATGTGATTTTACCCTTCTAAACTGCGTCGGGCATTTAAGGGTGTGTTGCTTATGAAACGGATGTGTGAGGATTTCCCCCTGTCCCAAAGAACGAAATCCGTCCCAATTTTGAGACTTAGTGTCCCGAATTTCCACAAACATGCAACAACTTATCCTAGGAAATGCTAGCATGCACTTGAACGTGTCAAAATGACTAGTCGAGCCTAAGGAACAAGTCCTTTATGCACAAATTACGGGTAAAATACTTTGACTTCGGAAAGTATAGCTAGGCATGACCCATCGAGAAAACGAAGACCTGCCCACAATCTTAACAATCCCAATTCCCTAATAATGGTACCAATTTCACAAAATGCACCAAGAAGCACAAAATGCCCAAATTGCATAAACATGAACCCTAGAAGCCACTACCTGCGGTGATCTAAGCCTCCGGGCCATGAAACGTCCGTATGGCTCATCGGTGATAAAATGGGATGCATCCGCCCCATGAGGTAGGGGTCGTCTCCTCGGTCTGCTACAAACATGGTGTCAGGAGGATCGACGGGATCCCTCTGCATGAGCCCGATCCCGTGCTGCCAGAGCACCCTCTCTCCTAAGTAAAAGGCCTCTCTGTTGGTAGTGGTGCCCTAGGCACGTTTAATAAATGTTGTAAATGTTATCATTTATTTCATATCAATAAAGAGATGTTTTGATTATTATTGTTGTTCATGTTTACTTATAATAATCCCCGTCCCTAGTGCTTGTTAAGCACTAGTATAAAGGCTAAATGATCATGGGATGATCATGTTAGATTTATGGGTACTTGTTTGGAACAAGGTACTGGACTTGACCCGCTGCATGAGATTTATGTCATGGTCTATGTCGTACATATATCTCATATCAGTTATGTCATTTGAATCCTTAAACATGAAGTTATTATAGTCTTCCACTTGATGAACATTGTGTTTGACATATTCAAACGCTACCTTAACACGGTAGTTATAAAGGGTATGATTGGCATAATCGGATTCCCGTTGGGAAGAATAATAAGCTAAATGGATTTGTCCCTCCACGGAGAGATGTCAAGCTTGGGCCCCTCGAAGGAATGATGTTGATGAAATGTTCGGCCGGACTCAAATGGATTGATTGGATCAATAGCATTTGAATTATCAACATATTCGGAATCGAGAAAGTATTGAACAAAACAAGTTGACTGTTTGACCATGACTTGTGTTCAATGACATCGTGGACAAAGGGATTGTGACATATTCTAAAGGAATGCGAAATTGTATCTAGTTACACTATTTGGATAGGTATGACGGTTTGCTAGAACCTAATCATATCTTATGGGTTCATGTTTGAGCCCATTGCCAACTTAGTGTAATCCTAGAGGGTCACACACAAATAGAACGAATCATAAAGGACTAAATTGGAATTATGGAAAAATGTCAGGTTTTGGCTCTGGCACGGTCGTGCGCCTTAAAATGGCACGGCCGTGCCATAAATCCAAACCAAGGCAAATCTGTCGACATGTTTGGCACGACCGTGCCAGATTATAGGGCACGACCGTGCCAGTCAAGTCGGCCAGAATTCCTTGTTGCCTAATTTGGTGACGGGATTTAGGATTCCTAAGTCCTTAAGGGTTAAGGATTGGGACCTATTTAAAGATCCTTTCAGCAGCCATTAGACATATTATTGTGAGTGCCTCCATAAGGTTTTGAGAGGTTATTTTTCTTGTTCTAAGATCCCAAAAGTGAAGAACAAGAATATTCATAATTCCATATAGTTCTTGCAATTGTGAAAGTGTGTTTCACAATTTGGTCTAGCAACCAAGATCAAGAAGTTGCTTGATATTCGTTCGTGGTGTGGATACCGCTAGAGGGTGAAGCTCATCATCTTCAAGGTTCGCGTTCTTGATCAAGTTTCAAAATCTCCACCAAGTTCAAAAGCTAGAAATTCATAGCCATCAAGGGTTAGTTATTCCTCTATTCATCTTGTTGTATTTGACTTAACCACATGAACGGATCCATGGCTTTGGGTTTCATTAAAATTTTAAATGCTTTATTCCGCTGCGCATGTGACAACGAAACCCAACAGTGGTATCAGAGCCCCGTTCATGTTGATTAATTCAATACTTGGATCATGTTGTGTGTATATAAATTGTTTATGTGCCAAGCATGATATGAATATTGGATTATATGATGTTTATGTGTTTTGTGATTTTATGTGGTTTATTGTTTTAGAAACTTTAATCGCACTATTCAATCGCAATAAAAATTATGGTCGATTTAAAATTGTTTGGATTATCAATTTTTGATTGGATCAAAGTTTTGATATTCTAGGGATTCAAGAATAAATTGTTTATTCAAGGTTTTGTTGATCATGGTGATTGGATCACCAAGAACACCAAATCCTTATTGAATCGGGAAAAACAATTTTGAGACAAATTTTGGAACTTTAAAATTTTGTTTTTCAGAAGGGTCCGACCGGACCCATACCTTGACCCGGTCGGACCTAGGGTTTGGCGCGGGGTAGGGCTTGGCTCTTGGGTGTGGATCTTGGGTTTAAATTTCCTATTTGTTTTAGTCTTGTGAGTCTAAGATTGGTTCAAGGTTTGGATGGCTAATCTACGTTCATCGAGATTGGGTTTCCCAAACTTGATCGCAATCGAAGTTTCAAAGATAAAACGAAGTTAGAATTATGAAGAGTTCATAATTGCTAAAATTAAGAAACAAAGTTCTTGATTCAAAGATTGGAGATCCATGTGGAATTGTGAATGCAATTGGCCTACGTTCATCGAGACTATCTATTGCTTAGTTTCGGCCACATGGACTACTTTCTTGGTTTCTTGAATTAGTGCGGAATTGTGGATGCCATATGGCTTAGTTTCGGTCTCACTTCTTGTTGTCTTGATTTGGAGATGATAACCAAAGTTCAAATAGTCTCATCCTCATAATTATAGAGAAACTAATGACACATAAATATTATGCTTAAATTAATGGAGATTAATTTAGTGGCTAAACTTGATGTGTAACATGTTTATATTATGTGCTCATAAATATGTTATATGCTATATGTGATGAACCTTCAAAGAAAGTTTTAAGTCTTTTATTGCCATGCCATGATTAAAACACTTGTTAGTACATGAGTGATTTTAATGTAGATTCGCCCTAGCGAGGTGCATTAAATTTATTTATGTATGAGCAAGATAGATAATGTGGGCACGCCCTAGCGGGACATATTAACTATGCGTTTAAAATGGTTAGACTTAATTGGGCGTCAAAACAGTTTTGGGCCTAGGCAAAGATGAGGTTTAACATGCTTTTTGAAATTGGATTTCTTAAAGAATCTCATAAAAGGAACTAAGAGTCATATGAGATATGATTGATAAGAGTTGTCTACCTAATTAGTTTAATTTTGTGTAATCCGCCTTAGCGGACTTGAAATTAAATTAAAGTTGGATCTTAACCCATTTAAATTATATTATACATTGGATGTATAAGAAGGTTATGTAATTTAGTGGGAGTATTTTTGGAAAAATACATTGTTTATTTCTTTAATGAAAAACCGGTACTTATTAAATTTTGGAAATTTTGCATATTTGTAGATAATGACTAATAACACTCAATCAATGTCGTTGCGATCGATCCTTGAGAAGGATAAGCTAGAAGAGAATGGTACCAACTTTATGGATTGGATCCGTAGCATAAGAATCGTTCTTAGGCAAGAAGATAAGTTGTACATTCTCAATGGGCCTCTCCCTGCTGAACCACCGCCTACTTCCCCTAGGGTAGAAAGGGACAATTACAAGAAACATCGTAATGATTCTAGAGATGTAAGTTGTCTCATGCTTGCTGCTATGTGTTCAAAACTCCAACAAAGTTTGGAACATTTGGAAGCCTATGAGATAGGCGTGGAGTTGAGAACCATGTTTCAAGAGCAAGCTAGGCAAGAGAGGTACAAGACCATTGTTGCATTCACTACTTGTAAAATGAATGAAGGGCAACAAGTGAGTCCTCACTTTCTTAAAATGAAAGGTTATGTAGAGCACCTTGAGAAACTTGGCTATCCAATCCCATTGGAGCTAGCCACGGATCTCATTCTTAATTCATTGCCTAAAAGTTATAATCAGTTTGTGATGAATTATAACATGCATGGAATGGATAAGAATCTCTCTGAGTTGCATGGGATGCTCAAAACTGCAGAGATGAAAATTGTGGAGAAAGGTTCTCCCGTTCTCTTGGTTCATGATGGGAAGAAGCCTGGTGCCAAAGGAAAGGGTAAGGCAAAAGTTGTCAAACCCAAAATAAGCAAGGCAAAGGTTGTCAAGGCTTCTGAGGCAAAACCTGATTCACAAAAGGATGCAATCTGTTTCCATTGTCAAGAAATTGGTCATTGGAAACGTAATTGCAAGGCTTTCTTGGAAGAGCAAAAGAAGAAGAAGAGCAGCAAGGCTGCGTCGACTTCAGGTATCTATATGATAGATATTCTCCTTTCTACCACTGATTCTTGGGTATTGGATACTGGATGTGGTTCTCACATTTGTCTAAATGTGCAGGGACTAAAGAATAGGAGACTGCTTAAAGAAGGTGAAGTAGATCTACGCGTGGGGAATGGAGCAAGAGTTGCTGCATTAGCCGTAGGGACTTATGAAGTCACTTTACCTTCCGGATTAATTCTTGTTTTGAACAATTGTTATTATGTTCCGGATTTAAGCAGAAATATTATTTCAATTTCTTGTTTGGATAATGAAGGTTTTAAGTTTCTTATTGAGAATAAGAAATTTTCTATTTATTTAAACGATGTGCTTTATGGTATTGCTAATTCATTTAATGGCCTTTATATCTTGGATGTCAAAAATGAAAATAATGTCTATCATGTAAATAAGAAATCTAAACCTAATGATGTAAATCATACTTATTTGTGGCATTGCCGTCTTGGTCATATTAATGAGAAGCGTATCTCAAAACTCCATGGGGACGGACTTTTAGGTTCATGTGACCTCGAGTCATATGATACTTGTGAGTCGTGTCTTCTTGGAAAAATGACTAAGACACCTTTTACCAAGCTAGGTGAAAGGGCAAGCGACTTATTGGGGTTGATACATTCCGATGTATGCGGACCATTAAGTAGCAATGCTAGGGGAGGATTTCAATACTTCATAACCTTCACTGATGATTATAGTAGATTTGGGTATGTTTACCTAATGAAACATAAAAGTGAAGCATTCGAGATATTTAGAATATTTCAAAATGAAGTAGAAAAACAACTTGGCAAAAGTATAAAGGCACTTCGATCAGATCGAGGTGGTGAATACTTGAGCCAAGAATTTGATGATCATCTAAAGAATTGTGGAATAGTTTCACAATTGACTCCGCCCGGAACACCACAATGGAATGGTGTGTCTGAGAGGAGAAATCGGACTTTGTTAGACATGGTTCGATCAATGATGAGTCAAGTTGATCTTCCAATATCCTTTTGGGGTTACGCCCTAGAAACCGCAGCTTTCACACTAAATCAAGTTCCAACTAAATCGATTCCAAAGACTCCATATGAGATGTGGAGTGGAAAGAAACCTAGTTTATCTTTCATGAGGATTTGGGGTTGCGAAGTTTATGTCAAGAGACCTATCTCTGACAAACTAGCACACAAATCCGATAAATGTATTTTCGTAGGATATCCTAAGGAAACTAAAGGATATTACTTTTACAACCGTGAGGACAACAAAGTGTTTGTTGCCCGAACTGGTGTCTTTCTAGAGAAAGAGTTTCTTTCCAAAGAAATCAGTGGGAGTAAAATAAATCTTGAAGAAATTCGAGACCCAGAAAATAACATTGAACCAATAGTGGAACAAGAACAAGAACCACAAGGAGTTGTGGAAACTGTTCATAATACACAAGCGACTCGCAGATCTAGTAGGTTACGATCCGAGCCCGAGAGATATGGATTTCTCGTAACGGATAGTAATGAGGTAGAAATCATTGAGAATGATGAACCGTCAACCTACCAAGAGGCGATGTCCTCTCCTGATTCGGACAAGTGGCTTGGAGCCATGGAATCCGAATTGCAATCCATGCAAGACAATCAAGTTTGGAATTTGATTGATGCGCCCGAAGGTGTAAAAACCATAGGATGCAAATGGGTCTTCAAGAAGAAGACTGACATGGATGGGAAGGTGCATACTTACAAAGCTAGGCTTGTAGCGAAAGGTTATAGGCAAGTTCATGGTATTGACTATGATGAGACCTTTTCACCCGTAGCAATGATCAAGTCTATAAGAATTTTGCTTGCCATTGCCGCATATCATGACTATGAAATATGGCAGATGGATGTCAAAACCGCTTTCCTAAATGGAAAACTCCAAGAGGATGTGTATATGACACAACCAGAAGGTTTTGAACAAGATTCTAAGGTATGCAAATTGCAAAGATCCATCTATGGATTGAAGCAAGCTTCAAGGAGCTGGAATCTCCGTTTTGATGAATCGGTCAAAGAGTTTGGCTTCATCAAGAACGAAGATGAGCCTTGTGTATACAAGAAGATTAGTGGGAGCATAGTGCTATTCCTTATTTTATACATGGATGACATATTACTCATTGGAAACGACATTCTTACACTTCAGTCTGTGAAGACTTGGTTAGGAAAGTGCTTCGCAATGAAAGATATGGGTGAAGCCGCATATATTCTTGGCATTAAGATCTATAGAGATAGATCAAGGAGGCTACTTGGTTTAAGCCAAAGTACATACATTGACAAGGTCATTAGAAGATTCCGTATGGAAAATTCTAAGAGAGGAACCTTGCCCGTGTTACATGGAGTTTATCTAAGCAAGACTCAATGTCTTAAGACAAAAGATGAGCGTGAGAAAATGAATGATGTTCCATATGCTTCGGCAATTGGGTCCATCATGTATGCCATGATTTGTACTAGGCCGGATGTGTCTTATGCTTTGAGCATGACAAGTAGATACCAATCCGACCCTGGCGAAAATCACTGGATAGCTGTAAAAGCGATTCTTAAGTACTTGAGAAGAACTAAAGACTCGTTTTTGGTCTATGGAGGAATGGAAGATGATCTCGTTGTAAATGCTTACACGGATGCAAGCTTCCAAACCGACAAAGATGATAGCCGATCGCAATCGGGATTTGTGTTTATGTTAAATGGTGGAGCTGTAAGCTGGAAGAGTTCCAAGCAAAGTACAACCGCTGATTCTACAACAGAAGCTGAGTATATTGCTGCATCGGATGCTGCAAAGGAAGCTGTTTGGATTAAGAAGTTCATAACTGAACTTGAAGTGGTTCCTAGTATTGCTAGTCCAATAGACCTTTATTGCGACAATAATGGTGCTATTGCTCAAGCAAAGGAACCAAGATCACATCAGAAATCCAAACACATACTTAGGCGTTTTCATATCATTCGAGAGATCGTTGATAGGGGAGACGTAAATATATGCAGAGTACCTACTGATGACAATGTTGCGGACCCGCTAACAAAGGGACTTCCACAAGCTAAACATGAAGGTCATGTTAGGTCCATGGGTATTAGATACATGGGAGATTGGGCCTAGGGCAAGTGGGAGATTGTTGGTAGTGGTGCCCTAGGCACGTTTAATAAACGTTGTAATTGTTATCATTTATTTCATATCAATAAAGAGATGCTTTGATTATTATTGTTGTTCATGTTTACTTATAATAATCCCCATCCCTAGTGCTTGTTAAGCACTAGTATAAAGGCTAAATGATCATGGGATGATCATGTTAGATTTATGGGTACTTGTTTGGAACAAGGTACTGGACTTGACCCGCTGCATGAGATTTATGTCATGGTCTATGTCGTACATATATCTCATATCAGTTATGTCATTTGAATCCTTAAACATGAAGTTATTATAGTCTTCCACTTGATGAACATTGTGTTTGACATATTCAAACGCTACCTTAACACGGTAGTTATAAAGGGTATGATTGGCATAATCGGATTCCCGTTGGGAAGAATAATAAGCTAAATGGATTTGTCCCTCCACGGAGAGATGTCAAGCTTGGGCCCATCGAAGGAATGATGTTGATGAAATGTTCGGCCGGACTCAAATGGATTGATTGGATCAATAGCATTTGAATTATCAACATATTCGGAATCGAGAAAGTATTGAACAAAACAAGTTGACTGTTTGACCATGACTTGTGTTCAATGACATCGTGGACAAAGGGATTGTGACATATTCTAAAGGAATGCGAAATTGTATCTAGTTACACTATTTGGATAGGTATGACGGTTTGCTAGAACCTAATCATATCTTATGGGTTCATGTTTGAGCCCATTGCCAACTTAGTGTAATCCTAGAGGGTCACACACAAATAGAACGAATCATAAAGGACTAAATTGGAATTATGGAAAAATGTCAGGTTTTGGCTCTGGCACGGTCGTGCGCCTTAAAATGGCACGGCCGTGCCATAAATCCAAACCAAGGTAAATCTGTCGACATGTTTGGCACGACCGTGCCAAGAAGTCAAGCACGACCGTGCCGAAATTGGTCTACCTGGGGAATTCACGCGGATCTGATGGCACGACCGTGCCAGATTATAGGGCACGACCGTGCCAGTCAAGTCGGCCAGAATTCCTTGTTGCCTAATTTGGTGACGGGATTTAGGATTCCTAAGTCCTTAAGGGTTAAGGATTGGGACCTATTTAAAGATCCTTTCAGCAGCCATTAGACATATTATTGTGAGTGCCTCCATAAGGTTTTGAGAGGTTATTTTTCTTGTTCTAAGATCCCAAAAGTGAAGAACAAGAATATTCATAATTCCATATAGTTCTTGCAATTGTGAAAGTGTGTTTCACAATTTGGTCTAGCAACCAAGATCAAGAAGTTGCTTGATATTCGTTCGTGGTGTGGATACCACTAGAGGGTGAAGCTCATCATCTTCAAGGTTCGCGTTCTTGATCAAGTTTCAAAATCTCCACCAAGTTCAAAAGCTAGAAATTCATAGCCATCAAGGGTTAGTTATTCCTCTATTCATCTTGTTGTATTTGACTTAACCACATGAACGGATCCATGGCTTTGGGTTTCATTAAAATTTTAAATGCTTTATTCCGCTGCGCATGTGACAACGAAACCCAACACTCTCCCCAGAACCCTACGAGCAGTCTCCTCTCCCGGGTTACCCGCAGAGCATCAGACGGGTCAATGCCTAGCCCTTGCCCCTCATACCTCGACCAAGGAAAGAGGTTGAGCTCAGCCGGCATGGTGCCCCTCAACACTCCCCGGACATCAGCATGGCGAACGGAGACACGCCCCTTGGACCCCCTCTTATTTCGGGCCTCTCGAGCCCAACAGACCATGGCCGGGAATGTGATGGCGGGATCAACGGTAAGCTCCCATGGATAGCCACCAAAGATCTCGTAGTACCAAGCCTGAAAGGAAAAGGCCGAAAATCATTAAGGCGCCGAAAACCGAAAAGGTGAATGAGAAGGAGAAAACTGAAAAATGGGGGAAGGAAAGGAATGTACCTCCAAGGCGAACTGGAAGCAAGCCAAGGATTTTCTCACTTTCCGTCTGAATTTATCGAGCTCCATGTACAGCTCAGCCAACCCAGCCTCTCCCCAAGCAATAATCCGGACGGTCTCCGGAGTAGACAATGATCCCAGTAGGGGGAACATGCATGTGGTATCGGCATTGGCAAAGAGGGTGTTGCTGAGAAGGAGCCACACATAAGCCCGCCCGAGCTGCTCCGCCGTCACCAAACCAACCAAATACTCTGGAATTCTGGCCCGAATGGCCCGGTTGTTGTTCAAATAGATACCTAGGTCCTAGAATTACTTAATCCCAATCATGTCTACACTTAGGGTCCCCCAATTTTATTAGAACCTTTTTAAGGTGCCCTTAGGATCCTTTGTGATCAGCACAGGTGTATTTCAACTCTTCAACAAGACAAACCAGCAAGAGGAAGCAAATCAGCAGATCAGTTAACAAAGTTGCCGATCAACTCCATGCCGATAAACTTGATACACAAGTTGCCGATCAACAACATGCCGATATAATAGACAGTCTGCACTGTCAGTCAGGTGACATCATTTCATTAAAGTCAACCTTGCTGATTGTCTCTATACTGTTTTATTATAAAGTAGTTTACCTACTCTGTAATGATTTCTACGCCGTCTGACACATAGCTACTTTTAGCTATACTCTGTCTCTACTTGCTTTTGCAGGTAACCGGTTGAGACAAAGGGGTCTTTACCCATCAGACTTTTAAGGCACGCGTATCTTCGCCATTAATGCCAAGGATACTGCATTAAATGCTCCTCACCTACCCAGCTGGAAATTCAAATGTTATCCTTCTTCAACAAGCTAAGACATTAACTCCTCCTATATATAGAGGACTCAGTGCATTGAAGAAGGTTGGTGATTTTAGTGCATTGAAGAGAATTGGTTGTTTGCAGCATTCATTGAAGCTCAAACATTCCTTGTCCAGATAATCATTAGATCATTTAATAGGACATACACTTGTGCACAAACTCTACAACACTGTTAGTATTCCCGAACTAGATTATTTTAAGGAATACGTTGTCTGAGTTTTCACACACCCACCTGAGTGAGATAAGTTCTTTTGAACTTGCCGCTCAAATACACTTGGTCAGATATTTGCTTTACGATTCATTAAACTATCTCTAGAATTTAGTCTTTGTATCCGGCAAAGCCGCTCTTGTAATAGACTAGGGATATTTAATAGTGCTCTTAACCCAAATCCAAGTTCTGACCAAACTTGGTAGAGGACGTAGCAGTATTTACACTGTGAACCTCTCCAAATCTCTGTGTCCTCTGTTACTTACTGTCCTTGCCGGTTGGAACTCTATCACCGGCAAATCATTACTGTTCTTGCTGACTCATCATCATTTCCATTGACCAATCTCTTGAAACTGCATTGAACTTTTAGAAACTACTTTGTGTTTAAACCAAGCTCTCAAAACCTTTTTATAAACTGATTTTGTGTGAGTTAAAACAAGTCATATCTTCTCCGCTGCGCTTACTGATAATAGTTTGCAATCTGATAAGTGACTTTGCATTTATAAACGTGTTTCTTTGAAAAAGTTTTAATTAGGCTATTCACCCCCCCCCCTCTAGCCTATTTTCCTACCAATTGGGCCTAACACCGGTCAACATCCTGCACCAGGATCCCCAAGCCCTTGGTAGGGCCCGAAAAGCCAATGAGTGCCTCAATATCCGCAACCGAGAGCCGGTCAGCCCAGATAACTGGTTGGCCACCGAAGGAGAGCCCGGTAATGGCAAAAACGTCTGCGGGAGTCACGGTCACCTCCCCCCAGCTCAAATGAAAGGTGTGGGTCGTATCCCACCAATGCTCGCCCAAGGCAAAGATGAGTCCCAGGATCCTGTTAGTGCTAACCAGCTGGCCTACGGTATGGATAAATGGCGCCAAGCCGGTACGCTCTACCCACTCTCTCGGACCAGGCCCATCGCCAACCGCCTCGGGCATGGCCTCCCACAAGGAACAACACATGTCGGGAGACCCTCAAGATTTAGGATCACCGCCCTGTAGGTAAACACAGCAAGGTATGAATAACAAAATTTTAAGATACCAATGCGTATGATAAATGGATATGACGAATGAATCATACAAATAAATGTGATTTTACCCTTTTCAAATCGCGTTGGCCATTTGAGGGTGTGTCTTGAAAATAAAAATGTGATTTTACCCTTCTAAACTGCGTCGGGCATTTAAGGGTGTGTTGATTATGAAACGGATGTGTGAGGATTTCCCCCTGTCCCAAAGAACGAAATCCGTCCCCATTTTGAGACTTAGTGTCCCGAATTTCCACAAACATGCAACAACTTATCCTAGGAAATGCTAGCATGCACTTGAACGTGTCAAAATGACTAGTCGAGCCTAAGGAACAAGTCCTTTATGCACAAATTACGGGTAACATACTTTGACTTCAGAAAGTATAGCTAGGCATGACCCATCGAGAAAACGAACACCTGCCCACAATCTTAACAATCCCAATTCCCTAATAATGGTACCAATTTCACAAAATGCACCAAGAAGCACAAAATGCCCAAATTGCATAAACATGAACCCTAGGACTAGGGGAGTGCACAAAATGGACAAAGATCGAGTGGGAAAGAAGGCTTACCACTCGGTCATGGCATAAATGAGCGTTAGGGGACTTATAGAACCCCGCTTCCACATCATTAAGGGCAATGGTGTAGCCCCAGAAATTGCGGACCATGTCGAGCCGCTTATCCGCCCCTCTCGGGTAGCCCCTTCGCGCCCGAGCATCCATAAGTGAATTTTGAACGGTTTGGAAAACGAAACCCGGAGAATTTTGGTGAATTTCCCTCTCGAAATCGCCTCTCTCTCTAGGATTTTCGGCTTGGATCTTGCAAAATGCAGCAACCATCCGTATGGCTGCTGTTTTGAAAAGAAGGAGACGCCTTCTTAAGCCGTATGGCTGGTTTGGGCGAGAAAGAATCTCAGCCCACAATTTACATCCTAGCCCCTGACGCCTTGAACATGGTTCCCCTAAGGTTTTCGAAATAGAACTTAGGCGCCCTTCCCTTTGGAAAATGTCTAAAATGCCCTTTTTGGCTCATGCAGCTTGAATTGAACCTAGAAAGATTAGGTTCCCAATGAAAATTAAAATCGGGCAGTCCATAGATGGACGTAAGACCAGCTTTGTTGAAATTAACCCGGCCATACTTTGTAAGCCCAGATTAAGAATGTGATTTAGCCTAGCCGTACTTCGTAAGTCCAGGTTAACAGGTTAAAAATATGAAAACGACATTGGCCCTCCCTGACGTATGCCCAGTTAATAATTATTTGATTGACCAAAAGAGAGTCAAATCCCGACTTCGACCAAATGAGTGTCGAGAAAATCCCTTCGGCTGACCAAAAGAGAGTCAAGCCCCGACTTTGACCCATTGAGAGTCAAATTGAAAGCCCAATTAAAAATTATTTGATTGACCAAAAGAAAGTCAAATCCCGACCCCGACCAAATTAGTGTCGAGGAAATCCCTTCGTTGGACCAAAGGAGAGTCAAGCCCCGACTTTGACTCATTGAGAGTCAAATTGAATGCCCAATAAATTCGTCCGTCCCTGACGTAAGCCCAGCAAAGATGAAAATTAGGTCCCCCGAGCGACCGTTGTGAGATAAAATTAGGTCCCCCGAGCGACCATTGTGAGATAAAATTAGGTCCCCCCAGCGACCGTTGTGAGATGAAAATTAGGTCCCCCGAGCGACCATTGGGAGATAAAAATTAGGTCCCCCGAGCGACCATTGTGAGACGAAAATTAGGTCCCCCGAGCGACCATTGTGAGATAAAATTAGGTCCCCCGAGCGACCGTTGTGAGATGAAAATTAGGTCCCCCGAGAGACCGTCTTGAAAAAGGTATTAGGTCCCCCGAGCGACCGTTCTGAAGTAAATATTGGGTCCCCCGAGCGACCGTTGTGAGATGAAAATTAGGTCCCCCGAGCGACCGTCTTGAGATTAGAATTAGAGAAAACTTAGAATGACATTGGCCGTCCCTGACGAAAGCCCATGTTGAACCTTGCCTCTGACCAAATGAGTGTCACGCCCGAACCTTGCCTCTAACCAAATGAGTGTCACACCCGAACCTTTGCCTATGACCAAATGAGTGTCACTCCCAAACCTTCGCCTCTGACCAAATGAGTGTCACGCCCGAACCTTCGCCTCTGACCAAATAAGTGTCACTCCCGAACCTTTGCCTCTGACCAAATGAGTGTCACGCCCGAACCTTCGCCTCTGACCAAATGAGTGTCACGCCCGAACCTTCGCCTCTGACTAAATGAGTGTCACGCCCAAACCTTTGCCTCTGACCAAATGAGTGTCATACCCGAACCTTCGCCTATGACCGAATGAGTGTCATGCCCGAGTCCCTGCCTTTGACCAAATGAGTGTCACGCCCGAACCTTTGCCTCTGACTGAATGAGTGTCACGCCCGAACCTTTGCCTCTGACCGAATGAGAGTCATGTCCGAGTTCCCCACCCGACCTCGACGGTCGTCTATAGGTTTGAGTAGCCTTAAAATCTATCACCCCTCTTTCGAACTACGATAGGCTTGATTCCCTCGAATAGGGATACGTAGGAATCCTATACCTCTAGGTCCAGCCATAGAACAAATCGGCTATGCTGTCCTCCCATCAGATTGAGATGCTTGTTTTATCGACAACCCCACTTTCTTCGAAAGCGACGTTGCCGAGGGGCTCTGTAAGTACCCCAATCTGAAACCGACCTACTTTAGGGGAATTCTTGGTACCATTTAGGGATAAACCAATGGGCCAGGACGTCACTAGGATAAACCTGATATTCCAGGACTGAACTGGAATTAAACTTGGAAAAATCCAGAAGCTCGCCAAGTCGAGTCGTACGGATGGTTTGGGCACATGAGGTCCCTAGCCCTACGGCTACTTTGGGCACCCTCAGCCTCTATAAATTGAACCCCATGCTGATCATTTCAGGGGGGAGAAACAACATAAGAAGGATTACTCTGTCAAAATCACTGCAGTAGTGTGAGAGAAGAGTGAAACAAAGAGTGAAAGGAAGATTGGCTAAACCAAAATAGGTAAAGCCACCTTCTCCCCCTCCTTCTCTTCATCTATAACTCTATTTTCTCTTTAATCTTTGTTTAAGTTTATGTTAATCTTTATATTACTTGCGAGACTTGTCCATTCAAGCAACTTTACATTACTTGCAAGACTTGTCCATTCAAGCAACTTTACATTACTTGCAAGACTCGTCCATTCAAGCAAATATACATATATTACTCTATATTTCTCTTGTCCAAGCCATGAGATGATCCAAGGTGGCCTCCATGCCTTGTGTGGAAGAGGTTCAAACCAAGATGATCATGGCTTATTGATTGTCATTTACATTCTTGTCTAGTTAGAATGATGCTTTTGTTGGCAATAATGATCATTTGGATGATAAAGCTTCCATCTTTATCATCCAACATTGATCTAGCTCTAAAGTCCCCTTTGGGGTTATAAAGATTCAATCTTTATGAGTTAATTTGACTCTTTAAAGGTTAATAAGTCATAAAAATGCCATCTTGGTGATAAAGTTTCAATCTTTAATCACCAAATGGTCAATTTTGGCCCAAAGGGCATGTTCATCAACTTCTCTCAATTTTGTCCAAAGATTGCTTATGATCACACCCAAATACTTGTTTTGGGGACCAAGTGATGATCATTTAGCATAGGAATGTTGTATTTAAACTTACAAAATGCTTTAAACAAACTAGAATCAAAACAGTTCTGTCCAGTTTCAACAGAATATTCTGTTTCTGCTCTGAAACTGGACTGTTCTTGACTGAACTGTAAAATCCTAGGAAACTGCCTGTCCATCCGTACGGCTATGTTGGGAACAGGGGGAAAAATGTCTATTTTGCCCTCTGATCCCTATTTTCTTAATAAACAGACCCTTTCAGTTAATTTTTTCCAAACAAAACCAATAACAGAAACTTTTCCGTTAAATACACACACACACATGCACATTTTCAAACTAACAAGGGAGACTCAGTTTTTCCGAGGCACTTTGGGTGAACCGCAAATATGTTCTTCCCAAAGTGTAACGTGACCTCCAAACTCACCGACACTCCATCAAAGGCAAAAACAATTCATCATCACCAACATCATCATTCTCCATTCAAAGCATGGACATTCTTCATCAAAAGCATCAAGGCATCCACCGCAACAACACTAATCCATCCAACGGCAATGGTAAGTGAAGATATGAATACATCCGAGGCTTTCCTCAAATCACACCGCACACAAAATCACTTTCTCCATTCTTACAAAAATTCTTTCTCATGCAAAACTGCCTTCAAATCACACCACAAGCACAATTTCTCTCATAACTGCCATTTCACATATCATACATGTCACAAGCACATATACCTGCAAAGCACACACTTAACAGGTACCACCACAAGGTCAACAGCATCTGCAACTCAAGGCACTTCATCCCCAGCAGAAAGTGATCCGCCGTCAACTATGCCTGCATCCCACAGAGTCAAACAATTACAGTTCAATGAGAACAACTCGGTCCATGGTGAGCCGCAAAATCACCACCTTTCCATCAAGCAACACAACAATATCACATATAAGCAGACGGAGCCTCGGATCCCACATCAGCAAACGGATCCCGCATCAGAAAACTGATCCCACTTCAGTAAACGAATCCCGCATCAGCAAACGGATCCCGTATCAGCAAACGGATCCCGCATCAGCAAACGGATCCCGCATCAGCAGACGGATCCTGCTTCAGCAAATGGATCCCGCATCAGCAAACGGATCCCGCCATCAGCAAACACATCCCGCTTCAGCAAACGGATCCCGCATCAGTAAACGGATCCCACCATCAGCAAACGGATCCCGCTTCAGCAAATAGATCCCGCATCAGCAAACGGATCCCACTTCAGCAAACGGATCCCGCTTCAGCAAAACAGATCCCGCCATATCCTTTCTATATCAATAAAGCCGCTCATACAGGGAGCGCACCCTTATCTCTCGCAATTTCAAATTCCTGCTTTATCGAGTCTTTGTTTTCTCTTGTCGATGTCCTCGGCGGTTGTCTTTCTTTCGTTGACGCGTTTTTCTTTGCAATCCACGTCGCCGAGGGGCTCTGTAGACACCCCGCCTTGGACCTCTCACCCCGATTGCATACATAGTATTTTTATTTTACTTGTTTTTGTTAATTTCTGTTACTTCCATTAAGTTCCTAACTGATTCCATTAGTTTTGGACTAAACTGCATAACAGAATTAATTTTAGAGTCATTTCTGTCTTTCTGTCATTTTTACCCGCGGGCGCCTCCAACACATTCAACGGGACGCGCGCGCCTCTCGCCCCAAAAGCGGGACTCGCGCGCTTCCCATTATGGCAGTTACGTATTGCAGCCGTTTCCCTCCCTTTTCTTGATCACAAACACTCCCTTTTTCATCCACATTCATCCCCCCTTATTTCATAACTCACAATCCCACTTTCTAAGCCTTTTCTTTAAAACAAAATATTTCCTTTTTATTTTATTTTATTTGATTTTCTTTTATTTATTTCATTTATTATTTTATTTATCTTATTTTTGATTGGTCAATTCCATTTCACATGGATGATCATCTTTTCCCTCCAACCTTTCCCTCTCCTTTTTACCTATAAAAACCACCTTCTTCTACCTTAGAAAGGACCTTCTCTTTTGACTTAAAATCTTTACACAAATACACTATACACAATTCTCCCAAGAATTCTCTTTACAAGAGTTCTCCCAACAAGAGTTTAACACAACAAAACTCTACACAAATTGTTCTACAACAATTTCCTTACAACAACACCATTTTCAAGTCCAAGTTTGAAGCCCACTTTCTTAAGGTATTTTATTCTTCTTCTCTTATTTTCACATGTCTTGGTAATGTATGCAATCCCCATCAATGGGACATGACCAAATGACCACTTTACTACATTAAAATTGGTTAAGGTTATCTCCCTACATTTCAATCTCTACTTTAATATCCCCATTTCATTATTAATGTAATTGTTAGGATAATTTAACATGTAATCTTTAGCATAAATTAAATCAATAAAATTATTTATCTTTTTATTTCCCCCTTTCTTTTCATTTTAATTGTTAGCACTTTTTTATTGAAGGACATTTAGCATTAGAACACCAAAAGTAGCAAGACCCGCGTAAGCGGGGCGGAGTGGGTGTTTAAGTACTTCCCACTCCGTCACCTAACCCCCGAACCCATCTTTTCCCAAATCTCTGGTTTTGTATATAAAATTAGATTTTTTATTTTTTTTTAGGTTTTTCTTATGTTCCTCTAAAACATAGGTGGCGACTCTTAAAATCAATTAGACATCCTAGATAATTCACCGCTCTAGCCATGTCGGGTTTTTCCCGGGGTATCTACAGGTTCAATTGATGATAAAGTCAAATTGATCTTCTATTATTTATTTTGGGGTTATAAAATTTGAAACCGCTATAATTATACTAATCTGAATTCCATCAAAAGAGGTTAAAAGATGAAAGAAAACTCGGTTTGTCTTTCATAAAGATTTAAGATGGTGAGACCTTTTACAAAGGAGCTGTCTGGGACACACTCACATTTAAATCTAATAAATATATTTTCATGTGATATCCTAAGGAAACTTGAGGATAACATTTTACTCATAAGAAACAAATGGTTTGTTACTTATGATGGTGCTTTTCTTGATAAGTCAGTTATCTCTAAAAGAACTAGTGGGAGTAAAATATATCTCGAATGATTCGAGACTTAGAAAATATCATTTAAACCTAAGATGGAAGTTTAACAAATCTTCACAAGAGCTTGTGAAAATCCGTTCATAATATACAAGTATTTGCATACATGATAGGATACAATCTATTACAAGAAATATTGGATATTTTGAAATAGAAAGTATTAAGGTAAAGTTCATTGAGAATGAAGTATTTACCACCTATCAAAGATGAAATATCCGCTCCACATTTAGATCAATGACTTGGAGTCATAATATCTAAAAGGCAATCCATGTATAATAATCAATTTTGGAACTTGATCATTCTAACCTAAGGTGTAAAAACCAAAGGAGAGGAATGAGTTTTCTTGGAGAAAAACTTACATGGGTAGAAAGAAAATTACGAGAATTCTCATAGTCACATCTTCATATTTGGAATATGAAATTTGACAAAGTGATGTCAAAACAGCGTTCCTTAACGGTAACTCACTTAACGATGTATTGGATACAACCTAAAGGTTTTGATAGTCAAAGAAAATTCTAATAAAGTATGTAAGTTGCGGAAATCCATTGGATGGATTGAAGCAAGCTTTTGGGAGTTGGAATCTCCGTTTTGATGAATCAAAGAATTTTGTTTTATCAAGAACAAAGATGAACCTTGTATACACAAGAAGATTAGTGGGAGCATAGTGCTACTCCTTATTTAAATATGTGGATGACATATTGTTCGTTGGAAACGACATTCCTACACGTCAGTCTGTAAAGATTTTGTTGGGAAAGTACTTCGCAATGAAAGATATGGGTGAAACCGCATATGTCCTTAGCATTAAGATCTACAGAGATAGATCAAGGAAGAAGATAAATTGGTGTAAGCCAAAGTACATACATTGACAAGGTCATTAGAAGATTCCGCATGGAAAATTCTAAGAGAGGACAGTTTCCAATAATACATGGAGTTTCTCTAAGCAAGACTCAATGTCTTAAGACAAAAGATGAGCATGAGAAAATGTGTGAGATGCCATTTACTTCGGCAATTGGATCCACCATGCCATGATAAGTACTAAGCCGGATATATCTAATGCTTGGAACATGACGAGTAGATACCAATCCGACCCCGGTGAAAATCACTGGATGGCTGTAAAACAATTCTTAAGTACTTTAGAAGCACTAAAGATTCGTTTTTGATCTATGGAGGATTGGAAATTGATCTCGTAGTATATGGGTACACGGATGCAAGTTTCCAAACCGACAAAGATGAAATAAGATCGTAATTGGGTTTTGTGCATATGTCGAATAGTGGAACTGTAAGTTGGAATAGTTCCAAGCAGAGTACAGTCACTAAATTCTACAAGCTAAATCTAAGTATATTGTTGCATTGGATGCTGAAAAGGAAGTGGTTTGGATTAAGAAGTTCATTGGTGAACTTGAGATGGTTCCTAGCATTGCTAATCCAATAGACCTTATTAGTAATAATAGTGGTGCTATTGATAAAGCAAAGGAACCAAGGGCACATCTTAAATCCAAACACATACTTAGGCGTTTTCTTATCGTTCGAGAAATCGTTGATAAGGGAGACTTAAATATATGCAAAGTAACAACTAATGATAACGTTGCGGGCACGCTAGCAAAGGGACTTCCACAAGCTAAACATGATGATCATGTTAGGTCTATGGGTATTGGATACCTAGATATTAGGCCTAGGGCAAGTGGGAGATTGTTGGTGTTGGTGCCCTAGGCACGTTTGTTAAACGTTGTATGTGTTATCATTTTATTCATAATGATAAAGAGATATTAAGATTATTATTATTGCTCATGTTTGCTTATAATAATCTCCGTCCCTAGAGCTTGTTAAGCACTAGTATAAAGGCTAAATGATCATGGGATGATCATGTTGATTTATGGGTACTTGTTTGGAACAAGGTACTGGACATGACCCGCGGTATGAGATTTATGTCTTGGTGTAGATACCCCGGGGGAACCACGGCCTTGGGCTGGAGCGGGTGTGTCTATCCTAGGATGTCTAACTTGTTTTTTAGAGTCGCCACCTATGTTTTGAGGAACATAAGAAAAACCTATAGATTGTAGCCTAAGTTTGATTACGAAAACAGAGATTCTTTGTTTTGAGGTTCGGGGGTTAGATTACGAGATGGGAAGTACCGAAACACCCATCTCGCCCAACTAAAGTTGGTCTTGCTTGATCAAAATCTACATGAATGAAAATGTTCTTCTTCTTCTTCTTTAAGTCATGAAAAGGGGGATTTAAAATAGGATTTGGAATGTAGGAGATGACTCCTTAACCAACCTCAAGGAGATGAGGTGATCATTAGAGTTATGTCCCAAAATGATTTGGGTGATTGCACATTTGATTAAAGTAAAAGAGAGAGATGAGATGAAGTAGAAAAGAAAGGAAAAGATGGAGTTTTACCTACAATTTGAAGAACTTCAAATGTTGCTTGATGAGATCCTTGGAGAACCTTTAGAAAGTGATTTTTTGTATAGTTTTTGTAAGTTCAATCTTCGGTCTAAGTTTTCGATCTTCGATCCTTGAAAATGGAGGTAAAGAGAGGTTTTTATAGGTGAAAGAGGGGTGTTTTTGGTGCCAAAACTCAGTCACCAAGAAATCCTTCCCGGGCAAAATCCTGTAAATTGAGCAAGGGAGGGAATCCTGGCCAGAAATCTGTAACTGACGCCCAGAGGCACGCGCTTCCTGCTTTGGGGGCGGGAGGCGCGCGCGCCTGGCTCCTCCTATAGAGGCGCGCGACTCAGAGAAGGCAATTTTGACAGAATGGACTAGAAAGTCAGCCCTGTCATTCAGTTTAGTCCCTGGACTTAACGAAGTCAGTCAAGAACTTAACGGAAGTGACAGAAACTAACGAGAAACACTTAAAATGGGGAGAAACACAAAATCAAATGTGCAATCGGGGTGAGCGGTCCAAGGCGGGGTGTCTACAGAGCCCCTCGGTGACGTGGACTGCAAAACAGAACGCGTCGACGAAAGTTAAAAACACCCGCCGAGGACATCACCAAGAAAAAAAAGCAAAGACTCGATGAAAGCAGGAATTTGAAATTGCGAGAGATAGTGGTGCGCTCCCTGTGTGAGCGGCTTTTGTTGATAGAGGGGGTGGCATGATCCGTTAGGTGAACCTGCCGGCTGAATGTTTTGAATGAGGCCGTTAGTGAACCTTTTGATGAATCCGTTAGTGAATCCCTTGGATGAGTCCGTTGGTGAACCCTTGTTGACGAATTCGTTAGTGAATCCCTTGGATGAGTCCGTTGGTGAATCCTTGTTGACGAATCCGTTGGTGAATCCGTTTGATGAATCCGTTAGTGAATCCCTTGGATGAGTCCGTTGGTGAACCCTTGTTGACGAATCCGTTTGATGAATCCGTTAGTGAATCCCTTGGATGAGTCCCTTGGTGAACCCTTGTTGACGAATCCGTTGGTGAATCCGTTTGATGAATCCGTTAGTGAATCTCTTGGATGAGTCCGTTGGTGAACCCTTGGATGAGTCCGTTGGTGAACCCTTGTTGACGAATCCGTTGGTGAATCCGTTTGATGAATCCCTTGGATGAGTCCGTTGGTGAACCCTTGTTGACGAATCCGTTAGTGAATCCGTTTGATGAATCCGTTAGTGAATCCCTTGGATGAGTCCGTTGGTGAACCCTTGTTGGCGAATCCGTTAGTGAATCCGTTTGATGAATCCGTTAGTGAATCCCTTGGATGAGTCCGTTGGTGAACCCTTGTTGACGAATCCGTTGGTGAATCCGTTTGATGAATCCGTTAGTGAATCCCTTGGATGAGCCCGTTGGTGAACCCTTGTTGACGAATCCGTTGGTGAATCCGTTTGATGAATCCGTTAGTGAATCCCTTGGGTGAGCCTGTTGGTGAACCCTTGTTGACGAATCCTTTAGTGAATCCGTTTGATGAATCCGTTAGTGAATCCCTTGGATGAGTCCGTTGGTGAACCCTTGTTGGCTAATCCGTTAGTGAATCCGTTTGATGAATCCGTTAGTGAATCCCTTGGATGAGTCCGTTGGTGAACCCTTGTTGGCGAATCCATTAGTGAATCCGTTTGATGAATCCGTTAGTGAATCCCTTGGTTGAGTCCGTTGGTGAACCCTTGTTTGACGAATCCGTTAGTGAATCCGTTTGATGAATCCGTTAGTGAATCCCTTGGATGAGTCCGTTGGTGAACCCTTGTTGACGAATCCGTTAGTGAATCCCTTGGATGAGTGCGTTGGTGACCCTTGTTGACGAATCCGTTTGTGAATCCGTTTGACGAAATATTGCTTTGAAGTCTCGTGCCATTTGGAGTCACACTTGACTTTTTTGAATTGTGGGGTACGGGCAAGTTGACCGCGACCAGAAAAATGTTCCTGCTGGGGATGAAATGTTGAGATTGACTCTTGAGGGGGTGTGGCACCCGTGACAGAACTTAGGGAGTTCGGAATTTTGAAGAGGACAGCCTACTTTTGAGTGGGAGTTTCTATCCTACTTTCGATTTTTGACATGCCTTAAGGGCGGACCAGAAATAGGTGTGCCCAACTGGGTGTCCGAGGATCGGGACAGTGTCTTGATTTAGGCTGGAGATCTTGTTGGTAGTGGTGCCCTAGGCACGTTTAATAAACGTTGTAATTGTTATCATTTATTTCATATCAATAAAGAGATGTTTTGATTATTATTGTTGTTCATGTTTACTTATAATAATCCCCGTCCCTAGTACTTGTTAAGCACTAGTATAAAGGCTAAATGGTCATGGGATGATCATGTTAGATTTATGGGTACTTGTTTGGAACAAGGTACTGGACATGACCCGCTCTATGAGATTTATGTCATGGTCTATGTCGTACATATATCTCATATTAGTTATGTCATTTGAATCCTTAGACATGAAGTTATTATAGTCTTCCACTTGATGAACATTATGTTTGACATATTCAAACGCTACTTTTAACCGAGTAGTTATAAAGGGTATGATTGGCATAATCGGAATCCCGTTGGGAAGAATAATAAGCTAAATGGATTTGTCCCTCCTCGGAGAGATGTCAAGCTTGGGCCACTCGTAGGAATGATGTTGATGAAATGTTCGGCCGGACTCAGATGAATTGATTGGATCAATGTCATTTGGATTATCAACATATTCGGAATCGAGAAAGTATTGAACAAAACAAGTTGACTGTTTGACCATGACTTGTGTTCAATGACATCATGGACAAAGGGATTGTGACATATTCTAAAGGAATGCGAACTTGTATCTAGTTATACTATTTGGGTAGGTATGACGGTTTGCTAGAACCTAATCATATCTTATGGGATCATGTTTGAGCTCATTGCCAACTTAGTATAATCCTAGAGGGTCACACACAATAGAACGAATCTTTAAAAGGGACTATATTGGAATTTTGGAAATTCTGGACATTCTGAAGAGTGGGCGACCGCACAGTATTGACTGAGCGGCCGCACACTTAGTTCAGTTTTATACCAGTTTTGCTTCAGATAGTTGTGCGACCGCACAGATGATTTTGGGCGGCCGCACAGTGCTGTCGGGTGGCAGATTCCTAATTTGACTTGGAAACGAATTTTGGAAGGATTTTGACACAAGTTTCCTATTTGGAATAGGTCATACTTGTGTATAAAAGACCAAATTCGGCCAGCACTCAAAGCTAATGATTTTGAGAGTCTCAAAGAGTTTGAGAGAGGGTTTATTTTGTTCCAAGACATTCTTGGTTGAGGAACAAAATAATACACAAAATAAATTCCATATAGTTCTTTTGATTGTGAAAAAGTGTTTCACAGTTTGGTCTAGCAACCAAGATCAAAGAAGCTCCTTTGATATTCGTTCGAAGTGTGGATACTGCTAGAGGGTGAAAATAATCATCTTCAAAGTTCGTGTTCAAGCTTTGTGATCGTGATCAAGTCTTCAAACCTCCACCAAAGACCAAGAGAATTTGATAGCAATCGAGGGTTAGTTTATTCCTTTATTCCTATGTCGTATTTGATTTAATCGTATGAACGGATCCATGGCTTTGGGTTTCAAAATTTTAAATGCTAAATTCCGCTGCGCATGTTTGATCGAAACCCAACAGATCTCTGACAAGGCCCTTTTCTTGAAGCGATTTAGACCTGGGAGGCGCGCGCCTTCCTATGTAGGATTGGGACGCGCGCGCACTTCAGACTGCTGGCTGGTGGTGCGCGCGGCTGGGAGACGGAATTCCGGGCTTGACATTTGCTGACCAAAAGAGCCCCCAACAGCTATAATATTATCTTCTGTTCGACCACTTGATTCTCACAGCTCCTTTCTGCCATTTTTGGACATCATATTATTGCTTAACTTCGTTTGTGATCAACATTTTCCATGGCTTCCAATTCTTTTGCTCTTGATGCCAAGGTCGTTAGTGCGTATGAAAAGGACTTGGGCACTTTTGTGTATTCTTTCAAGACCCATCCCAAGAAGGCCTTCATTAAAGATTTCGGGTTCCGAATTCTTTTCACCTTGCGGACGTTGAAGCCGTATTGGGATTTGTTGAGAGCTGCCGCGGCTTTCTGGGATTGCGACAGCCATACCTTCAACCTTTTAGCTAATGAAATGGTGCCGACTGTTGACGATTTCGGGGCCATCCTTGGCATGCCTTTGGCCGGTCGGATTGCCGTCCCTAAATATCACCGCGGTGCCATCGGCTCTTGGGTTGGGTTACTGAATCTCCCCGTTGAGGACGTGAGGAAGATGTTGCATGGTACCGTGATTGACATAACTGAGTTGCCGATGTTCATCAGTTTACACTCGGAGGATCCGATGGTTCAATCTTTCAAAATAAATGCCATGGCCGTCTGTCTCTTCAGCGAAGTACTGTTTGTTACACCTTTCGGGACTGCGGACGTGCAGTTGGCTGAGATTATTTTGCAAGCTAAGGAGCAGCAATTTAGTGTAATCCCTCTTATTGTAGGGGAGACGTTGCACGGCCTTGATGAGTTACGTAGGACGGGAAAGATGTGTCGGGGAAGCCCTTTGCTCTTGACCATATGGCTTCGAGAACACTTCAAGATTTATTCTCCGGATGGTGATTTGTCTCCTTTTGCTGTTCATAGGAGGAAGTTGTTGATCCGGGATTTATCTGAAGATGATTGGAAGAAATTCTTTGCCTCTAGGGTGACCATTGATATTGAGTGGTGTCCTCCTTCTTGGGGTCTTCGTCCTTTTGTGGAATGGACTCTTGGTTTTCAGCACGTGGTTGTACCCAGTTTGAGAGATTCTTCGTTTTACCAGCCAGAGCGGGTTCTGCGGCAGTTCGGTCGCCAACAGACAATTCCTTTTCCGAGGGATGGAATGCTTCGTCCAGTTGCTTACATGGGTCCTGGCTTCTCGAGTGAGCTTCAGTCGGCTTGGGGAGATGACCGCAATCGTTGGGCTTTCGCTCCTCTGTATAGGGGGAGTATCTTCCTTCCCGAGAGCTACTTGGACTATTTATTTGGCACCCTTTACCGTGGCACCACTTGGGTTGATGTGCTTCGTGCCGAGTTGTTGGGACAGGGTTTTGAGCCTAGCAGCACTTTGAGATATAGGGAGGCTGCTGCTGATTCGAGTAACATTCTCGCTGACCCTTTCGGTACTCCTTTGGATGACTTTTATGCTAGGAGACGTGTTGCAACACAGAAGGTTTCGGTGCGTATTAGTGCTCCTTCGTTACCCAATAAGAAAAGGATTGAGAGACGATCGGGTGGTCCTTTGAAAGCTAGGAGAAAATTGGATTTTTCTTAGTACCCTAAGAGATTGCAATTAGACCACTTTGTTTTAGGATTTAATATTTTGATGTCTTTTGTTGCTCAATAAATCCGTTGTAATGGTTTGAATAATTCATTGAATGAATAAAAATTGCATTTTGTTATTTGAAGTGAATTGGTATTTTTGATATGTTTTAGACCGCACCCGAAGGTTGCCTACGTTCCTCCAGTTGGGAGGCTCAGGTCTTCGTAGTTCAAACAAACAAAGACCATTTTTTTTTTTTTTTTTTTGTTGTGCACCCTGTTTTTTGCCTAGACCGCCCTTTCGGGTTTTCAATCTAGCGGGCTTCTTTTTTGCACGTGCTCTAATTTTTGCCTAGGCCGCCCTTGCGGGTTTTCAACCTAGCGAGCGATTTTTTTTTTTTTTTTTTTTGTTATGGTCTTTGTTTATTAAGCGTAGAACCTCTTGAGCTTGTCGAGGTTGACCTCCTTTGGCAGCTGGTCACCATCTAAATCCACGAGCCGGACTGCGCCACCGCTTAGTATCTTTTTGACCACGTACGGACCGATCCATCGGGGTCCCCATTTCCCCAGGGGATTCATGGCATTAGGAGGATGTTGTCTTAAAACCAAATCTCCCACATTGATGTTTCGAGGCTTCACCTTTTTGTTGAAAGCTCTTGCCATCCTTTGCTGATACGCCCTTGTGCGTTCGAGTGCTCTTAACCTTTTTTCGTCGAGCAAGGCTAGTTGTTCATATCGACTTTGCATCCAGTCGACCTCGTTGACTTGATTCTCGAGGAGGACCCGTAGAGATGGGACTTCAAGTTCGATAGGGAGTACGGCTTCAGAACCATAGACCAATGCATAAGGAGTTTCTCCTGTTGCGGATCGTATTTATGTGCGGTAGCCCCACAATGCTAATGGTAGCTTCTCGGGCCAATCCCTTCCTGTTGAGGCCATTTTCTTGACGATGGTCTCGATGGTCTTATTTGCTGCTTCGACTGCGCCATTTGCTTGGGGCGGTAAGGAGATGACTTGTGCTGGTGATCTTGTATTCTACCAAAAGTGCATCCATTTCCTTCTCGAAGTGAGAGCCGTTGTCGGAAATGATTTCATGAGGCACGCCGTATCGGCACATGATATTAATCTTTACAAATTCAGCCACTTTCTTGGCGTTGAGGGTTCGATAGGCTTGTGCTTCGACCCACTTTGTGAAGTAGTCGACTGCCACTAGGACGAATGACTGCCCATTGCTCCCGGCAGGATGAACTTTACCGATGATGTCTATCCCCCAACAAGAGAAAGGCCAGGTGTGACCATGTTGTAAAGTTGTGAGGGTGGAGCATGTTGCAGATTAGCGTGGAATTGGCACTTGGCACACCTTTTGACTTTCTCGATAGAGTCTCGTTCCATAGTGCTCCAATAGTAACCAATGCGAAGTATCTTCTTGATTAGCATAAACCCATTCATGTGGGGTCCACATTCTCCTTCGTGCACTTCACACATTATCTCTTGAGCTTCGGTCTCATTGGCGCATAAGAGATTGATCCCGTCGTGGTGCCTTTTATAGACTCGGTCCCCAATCAGTACGTACCGAGAGGCTAACCTTTGCAGAGCTGCTTGAGACTTCTTATTGATGTTCTCGGGATAAGTGCCGTCTTTGAGGAAGTTCATGATATCCGAATACCACGGAGAGTTTGTTTGAACCTCGTTGATCTCGATACTCATGCAATATGCCAGACTGTTCCTTCGAGCGATTTTGAAAGGCTTCACCATTTTCCCTTTGGGTATTTCAACTAATGAAGCTATAGTGGCCAGTGCATCAGCGAAGCGATTCTTATCCCTTGGCAGGTAGTTGAAAGTGATCTCTTGGAATTGTTCAACCAGTTCCTCAAGGTGCTGACCATACTGTTGGAGAGTCGGGTCTTGGGTTTGCCATTTACC
>JAOWBW010001508.1:102070-196957 GCA_026119855.1 Campanula takesimana | reverse complement strand
AACCAAAATATGAGTATGTGAGGAAGTCATTCAACAAGAGACATCCCAAGTCTCGAAGCTTTGTTGCCGATGAAAGCACAGAAAAGGCCTTACCGGTTTGGTGTGAAACTGACTCAGATGAATATGCCGATGAAGATGAAGATGCGATGTAAGCTTTGTCGCCCTAGACATGGAAGATGCTGATACATCCACATTACCGACTCCAGTCTACCGAGATTCATCTCCTCCAAGATCTCCAGTCACAGAAGAAGCTACTGGAAGACCTCAACCACACTTCAAAGAGATTAGTGTCAAAGCAGAGAACCAAATGGATACAGAGTCCACCAAGTGGGAACCTCTCTCTATGGTCAGTGTAACTCTATTCAATTCACTGCCATCAAACCTAAACCCTTACCAATGACCATAAAATTCTCATTCACTAAGCATCCTAGCATTGCCAAAAGCTTATCCAAACCCATCTCTTCTCTACCTGACTTATCTCCCAAACCTATTCCCTCTGCCACCAAAATTTTAGCTGACCCATTTCCTGAAATATCCAAAACTGAAATGGTAGAGACAATGGATGAACTTTTTATTGTTCATGAGAAGCTGAGTAGCGTTCATAAAGTGATGGCTGCTGATTTCAATAGAATTTCTGCAGAGAATGACTTGCTTGTGTCTGAACTTAAGGTTCTCAAAGGACATGAGCTTGAGTCTGTTCTTCTAAAGAAAGAAAACATGGATCTCAAAAGCCAGTAGTAGTATTGATAGCTCAGATCAAAGATCTTGTGAAAAGAAACAATCATCTCTCAAGGATTATTGATTCTTACACAAAATCTAGAGTTGCTGTTGAAACAATCCTACAGACCCAAATGTCATATAGGACTAATCTGGGTTAGGATTTGATTCCAGCAGCAGTAGCTCTACTGAAACTTGTGCGACCGAGAAAAAGGATGAGAAAGTTGAATGTAGTCCTGTTAACTCAGTGCATAAGGATGTAAGACAATATACAGTGCTGTGGCAATGAAGTATCCTAAGAACCAGAACAAAAGAAATGATAAGCACAAACAAGATATGTTAAGGTTGCTGATACTGAGTCTGCCGATAACGGTATTCTTGGTGAATACATCAGCAGAGCTAGTACTGCCGGTCTAACCACATCTGCTGCCGATGGACAAGTACCTAAAAAGGTAACTGCCAAAGTAAACAGAATGGAAAGAAAGGCAACACTAGCACCTTAAACCTACTAAGTTTGTGCCTGCTAATTTCCTTAGTTCTGCCGATGCAGTGACTAAACAGAATGACGTTCTACCGACTCCACATCCTATCAGTCAAGTGAGATGTTCTAATTGTTCTGATTATGGTCACAAGGCTCATGAATGCCTCTTGAAGCACCTATCTGGACCCACTGAGGTTACATCCTCTAGTGGTGGCCAGATGTGGTTGCCAAAGAGGAACTAACCCTCGGACCCAAGAATAAGAGGGACCATAAGCATACCGTTTTATTTCAGGAATGCTTCATGGCCTCAACTGGTGCAAGCAAGGATTTGTGGATTCTAGATAGTGGCTGTTCACGACACATGACAGGATTTGCAGATCTACTTGCCGATATCTCAGAAGCATCAGGTCCCCCAGTGGTTTTCGGTGATAATGCCAAAGGAAAAATCATCGGTATTGGTACCATCAAGAGAGGTGCAGTTACTGTACAGAAGGTCTCTCTTGTGGATGGCCTGAAACATAACCTTCTATCTATATCACAATTCTGTGATAAAGGAATGCAATGTGTATTTACTACTTCCAGTTGCTATGTGAAAGACATTGCTTCTAATGAAACTCTTCTCACTGCCAAAAGAAAAGGTAACATTTATGCAGTAGACTTAAGTGCTATTACTGGTGTTGCTAATGTTTTTTTTGTAGCTAAGAACATCAGTGAGAACTCATGGCTATAGCACAAGAGACTCAGTCACTTGAACTTCAAATATCTATCCAAGCTTGCCGGTTCAAATCTGGTTACCGGTCTGCCTCAAGTGTCTGCTGATCAAGAAAAGAAATGCAAGGCCTGCCAGCTTGGAAAACAACATAAATCATCCTTCCGAAGCAAGCCCTGCATGTCAACATCTAAGTGCCTCCAAATGCTACATATGGATCTATTTGGCCCCACAACTACAGCAAGTATTGGGGGAAGTAGATATACCTTGGTTGTAGTAGATGATTTCTCTAGATATACTTGGGTGGAAACTTTCAGTCACAAAGATGACACTTATGCCGTTGCTACTAAGTTATACAGACTACTACAAACACAGAAAGAAAGCGATATCATCAGCATGAGATCAGACAACGGCACTGAATTCAAGAACAATGGTATTGCTCAGTATTGTGATGATCATAGCATAGACCACAACTTCTCAGCTGCCGGTACACCACAAAAAAATGGTGTCGTTGAGAGAAAGAACAGAACTCTCATTGAAGCTGGTAAGACCATGATTGCTGAAGCCAGGCTGCCGAAATATTTTTGGGCTGAAGCCATCAATACCGCCTGCTTCACTCAGAACAGATCTCTCATCAACAAATTCCATAACAAGACTCCTTATGAACTCTGGAGAGGCAGAACTCCCAACATTGGATTCTTCAAAATATTCGGCTGCAAATGTTACGTGCTTTACAACGGTAAGGAGCACAGAGGTAAATTTGATGAGAAAGCTGATGAAGGAATCTTTGTCGAATACGCTAAACACAGTAAGGCCTTTCGAGTTTTTAATAAGAAACTTTTGAAAATTGTTGAATCTTTTCATGTAACCTTTGATGAATTTGATTTGTTAGAGTCTGACAAGGCTCCAAATAGTACTAATGCTTCAAGTGCTCATGAGACAGGTGAATCCAGTAATTCTAACCCTGCAGGTCAAGTACCAGCTGCTGATCCAGTCATTTCTGTGGAAGAACCAGCAGACACTCATTATTTCCCATCATCGGCAGAACATGATCTTACCGATAACTTTCATAATCCATTTGCCGATGCAAATTCTGCTGATCATCCTGAAGACAGATCTAGCCCTCAACCAATTTCTGTTATAAGGCCCTTCCCAACAATCTCTCAATCTAATCCACCTCACACCCAAAACTCTAATTCTCCTTCTCCATCTGCTGATCTTGATCCTCCTCTAGAATCACTCCAACAAGATACAGTCAGACAAGATGTGCCGAGAGAAGTTAGACCAGTTCGTGATCATCCATTAGAAAATGTGATTGGTGATGTCTTTGGACCAAGATTGACAAGAAACCTTAGTAGAGCATTTGCTGAAAGTCTCTTCTCATCTGCTATGGTTTCCAATATAGAACCAAAGAAGACTGAAGAAGCTCTTGCCGATCCTGGTTGGGTTGAAGCCATGCAAGAGGAACTGAATCAGTTTGAAAGATGCAATGTGTGGGAACTAGTACCAAGACCATCATCTCAACAAGTGATTGGTACAAAATGGGTCTACAGGAATAAATTGGATGAAGCTGGGAATATTATTAGAAACAAAGCAAGGTTAGTTGCTAAAGGCTACCGACAAGAAGAAGGAATTGACTACGATGAGACATTCGCTCCGTTGCAAGATTGGAAGCTATAAGACTTTTCTTAGCCTATGCTGCCTTCAAAGAATTCAAGTATATCAAATGGACGTGAAAAGTGCCTTCCTAAATGGAGAACTCCAAGAACTTGTGTATGTTGAACAACCACCTGGTTTCGAGGACTCCAAGAAGCCTAATCATGTCTACCGATTTAAGAAACCTCTCTACGGCCTAAAGCAAGCTCCAAGGGCATGGTATGAAACCCTTTCTAAGTTCTTACTTAGTGATGGCTTAGGTTTCACTCAAGGTAAAATCGATACTACTTTATTTGTTGCCAAGCACAAGGGTCATTCATTGTTTGTTCAAATATATGTCGATGATATTATTTTTTGTTCTACTAATGAATCACTTTTCAAGAGATTTGAGAAGCTAATGCAGAGCAAGTTCGAGATGAGCATGATGGGTGAACTAACATATTTCCTTGGACTTCAAGTCAAGCAATCCAATGAGGGAATATTCATCAGTCAAGCCAAGTACGCAAAAGAATTAATCAAGAAGTTTGGCCTTGACAATGCTCACTCTCAAAGCACACCAATGGGAACTAACATTCACTTAGATAAGGATGAGTCTGGTAAAAAGTAGATATGACACTCTACCAAGGTATGATCGGCTCACTCCTCTATCTTACTGCCAGTAGACCAGATATTATGTTTGCTGTTTGTGTTTGTGCCAGGTTTCAAGCTGACCCTAGGGAATCCCATCTGCAAGCTGTTAAACGTATCATTAAATATCTATGTGGCACTGCTAACCTTAGATTATGGTATTCTAGAGATTCATCTTTTAATCTAATAGGTTATTCAGATGCAGACTTTGCAGCTTGTAGGGTGACCAGAAAAAGTACTAGTGGAACTTGCCAATTTCTTGGTGATAGATTGGTGTCTTGGTCCTGTAAGAAGCAAGCTTCAATTTCCACTTCTACTACTGAAGCTGAGTACATAGCTGCCGGCAGTTGCTGTTCACAGATCCTTTGGATGAAGCAGCAGCTTTTTGACTATGAAGTTCCATCTCAAGTTTGTCCCATCTATTGTGACAATCAATCTGCTATCTTAGTTTCCAACAACCCGGTCATGCATTCCAAAACCAAGCACATAGACATCAAGTATCGTTTTCTGAAGGAACATGTTGAAAAGGGAAACGTGGTGCTGCTCAAAGTTCATACCGACTACCAAAGAGCAGACATACTGACAAAACCCTTAGATCAGAAAAGATTTGAATTCCTCAGAGGTGAACTAGGTATGATTGATTATTATGGTTAAAATTGTGCTGACTTTGCTACTTGTGTTAGTCTGCCGATAAAATCAGCAGATCAAAAATTATCTTGCCGACAAACTTCATGCCGATAATTATCTTGCTGATCAACAACTTGCCGAATCATGTCTTGCCGATTTGTCAAAATTCAAAATTCAAAATTCATCGGTAGATCTCATTCAAACGGATAAGGATTCTCTGACACATGATGTAAGCTTAGTCAAATCAAAGGTACAATCGGTCACACCTCCTCTCTGACACGTGTGTGCTCCGCCTTACCCAAATCGTGTCAAAGATTTATCCCAACTCTTTGTGATAAATCAGAAAAGTAACCTTAACTTTATTGTTGCCGTTTCTACCCTTTCTCTCTCCTAAGTTTAACGTCTAAATTAAACCGTCCGGTTGTGCATTTAATGCATTGTGTGCGCACGTTCTCCGAGGTATTCGCTACAGTTAAAATCATCATTATTTCTCTTTCTCCCATGCAAACCCTTTCTATTCTCTCTCTCTCTTCCATAACATATATAAGCTACACTTAGAATCCTCTTGGTCCTTTTCGCTCTTCACTCTCTCTTGATATCTCTATTGCTTGTGTTCTTCATCTTCTTTCATATTCTCTTACGTTCTTCAACCAGAGTTAACTCTACTTTCTGGTAACTACTTGATGATTTTACACTTGCATTTCAATCTATTTTGAACTAATTTGTTCTAACTTGTGAGATCTTTTGAGTGATTTTGCAGAAAATGTCTAGCAACGAAAAGGATATCTATGGAGGCTATGTTGACTCCACCTTCTTCGACGACACTCTTGATGGTGAATTCTTGAAGAATCTTCTGATTGGTTCTCTTCTGGTCTCCTTCATCACTCCAACTGATGTTGAGTTTATCTTTTTGGGTCAAGTTCAAGAGTTCTTCTCAAATGCCTCCGTTATCTCTGATCGCAATGACTCCTCTGTATTCGTCTCCATCGCCTCAACTGTCGTCGGCGTGCCTATCTACGTTACTCCTTCTTCTATTCATGAAGTATTCCCTCTGCTTGGGAATGAGGGTGCTGACTCTATTACTGATGACCAGACTTTGGACAAGGCATGGACCCTTATGAGGGGAGCCGGTCCTAGACTCAGTGGAGATAATCATCTCAAAGCTCACTATAGAAAAAGATTCTTTGCCCTTGCAGAGATTGTGGATAGATGTTTGGTATGCAGATCTGGCTCTCATAGCCATGTTACTGATGTCCAGTTTGAAGCAATGGCAGCCATCGTGTTGTAAGAAGAGTTCAACTGGTGTGCCTACCTGTTTAGGGTCATTGCCATTGCTGCCGTTAAGTATAAGGAGGATAGAAAGAAGAACAAATCTCACCCCGGTAAAGGATGCCATTACATGCTGATTAGCACTATCTTGAGGCGCAACTCAGTAATTGTTAGGGCTTCACCGGCACCCCCTAGTCTTGATTTTGACAAGCTCAAATCTTTTAAGCTTACTGATTGGAATAGGATTTCCAAAAAGGCCCCTACCAGCACAATAGTTGTTCCTGCTGCTGGTACTCCTAAAAAGAAGAAGGCAAAGAAAGTTGTCAAGGTTTCTGATGTAGCCCCTGCCGACGTTTCTACTCCTGCTCCAGCTACCGAAAGGATTCTTGCCGACTCTACTCCAGCAGCTCCTAAGAAGAGAAGGCTAGTCAAAGCTGCCGATAAAGCTCAAGTCAAGAAGTCAAAGGTTGTATCTACTGATGATCTTCCTGCCGCTCCAAAGCCAAAGCCTTCAGTTGCTCAAGTTCCTTCCTCTCAAATTCCTTCTACTGATCCAAGAGCTAAGCAGATCAGGTTTGCACCATCTCTTCTTGCCGGTGCAACACTTACTGCTCCCTCTGTGGTTATCAAGTCTGAAACCGGTGCTGCCGATAAAATGGCTGAGAGAAGGAGACTGATTGGATCTGACTTAAGGTTAAGAGTCCCTCTTTAAAAGGGAATTATAGATCTTCCATATTTACCTGAGCTCCATACTGCTGCTGATGTAGCCTCTGGACCCTCCGTTAGAAAGTGCAAGCCAATCAGAAACCCAACATTTCACATCTTCTTCAGAAACCATTGGTCTTTCACCAATAAGGTCTTATCAAAGAATTGGGTGTTCCCCATCGATCATCTCCATCCGTTTGTTCGCCGGTTGCTCCAATTTCATGAGGAAAGGAAAGAGACAGTTCCCCCTGGCAATCGTGCTGATTATGTTGATTTAACAAGTCTGAACAGGGTCACCGGTATGTTTAAAGAGAAATTTGTGCCTGTTCAGAAATTCCAAAGGTTGTCTGAAAGTGAGTTGAGATTGAATTTTGGTAGGTATTTTGATTTGCTACCCCTTCCTTGGAATCAGGTATATCTATTTCAAGATAGGATCAGACAGGATCTGATGGTGCAAGACGTATGGGTTGCCTATGCCTCAGTCTTCAACCAGTTGATGAACTTTGATGAACAAGATCCTTATCAGTTGGGAAGGCCAAAAGATGAGGATGATTTGCTGAACTTCAACGATAATGAAGGGCTGGATAAGAGTGCTCAAGCTACTCAATTTGTAAGAATGTGCAGAGGATTACACTGAATCTGCTGAACGATTCAGAGGCCTTTATCAAGGCTAGAGCTGCTTCTACACCAGCATCTACCCCTATTCCTGAACAAGTTCCTTCACCAGCAATCTCACCCATTCCAACTCCAGTCAGTTCTGTTGATACTGCTGATTTTGTTTGTACTCACAAAGCTGCTGGTGAAACAATCACTTCTTCTGATTCTATCGGTGAGTATGATAAGCTGCCGATAAGTATTGTCTTTAAAAAGCCCTCTTCTGATCAAGATCATGCAGCTGCTGCCCCTACTTCTATATCTTCTGCTGAAGCATTTGCTGACTCAGTTCTAGCCAGTGATGGCTCTGAGCGTGGCTCTGCTGATAAGTCTGTTGAACAGGCTGTTAAGAAAACTTCAGACACTCAACCTGCTGATGAGACCAGTACTGCTGATGAATCCTTAGTTAATCAAGTTGAGGAAACTATGAACACTCAACCTCTGATTGTTAAAGAAGACCAACTTGCATCAATTGAGGAAACTATAGAAACTCAATCTGCTGATGAAGTTGGTGGCTTGCTGATATCAGGAGGAGATTGTGCTGATAAAGAGGTTATTGCTGATGTGTATGCTGATGAGCCAACTACCGACACTCATCCATCTGAGACAACTGCCGACACTCAGATTATTAAGGTCCCTATCTCTTCTACTGATGTGATTCTGGTAGCTCCTACTGGTGTTAGAGAGATTGTTGAGTTGGGAGGAGGTGCTGATACAGAGATTGCCAATCAAGATCATAATGCTGACTTTGATGCTCTGATTGCTGCTGACTTACAATTTGAGGAATTTCAGGATGCTTTATTTGCTCCTATTTCCTTTCCTTTGCTTCCTGCTCCCGAGGCCCTTGTTGCTCCAGTTGTTGCTGATGAAGAACAACCGGTTCCTGTTGCTGCAGCTGCCGGTGGGAATGACAGCTCCGATGAAATAGATCCTGAGGATTATATAGAGCTTCCGTCAAATTCTCTCCGATCAATTCCTAATCCTTTTGGTCCCAATCATTCATTTCTTCCGGGCTCGACTAGTGAACAGCTTACTTTCTTGCCTTGGATTAAACCTGACTTCAAAAGAAAAAAAAGGGAAAGCTCCAAGGGTCTCCAAGCTCAAGGTGAAAGGACCAGCTTTTGAACCTCTTCATTGTCTGCCTGGTAAGCTCAAAGTTGGCGGCAAAATTCATCTACCTGGTCCATCACCCAAGGAAGTCAGCATCGCCACGAATAGACTGATGAAAAGATGCATGATGATAAATGATGAACTCCATGACATTCTTGAATACCGAGCTACTGATTCTCGAGGTCTTTTGCACTTGGTAAAATCTGCTGCTCTTGCATTAACTCTGCCGATGTTCCATCCAAGACAGCGTGCCGATCATCTGGTCTATACCTCAAGGCTGATGAATGCCGGGTTAATGACCATGATTCTTGAAGGTCGTGCTTATTTGAATTTTATTCTGGCTATCTTTCTTTCTCTGGAGGACAATGGTGTGTTCCATCTGCCGGCTGAACATGCAGTTATTATTCATCCTTCATTTCCTTTGCCGATCGTCCGTGCCGATGTAACTTCTGCCGATCTTGTTGCCTCCACGTCTGTTCCTGCTGAGTTCCTTCTTGCCGACAGATATGCTACTGATGCTTCTTTCCTTCAACAAGTTTTGCCTTTGCCTCTGCCAGCTGCTCCCTCTCCTGTGCCAGCTTCTCCATTACTGATTGTTCTATCTTCTGATGATGAGTTGACTGTGCCTGCTCCTGAAGGTCTTGTAGAAGATGCTGATATTATCAATGAAGACTTCATTCCTTCCTTCCTGATGCATTCTTCTCTTGGACTGTCAAAGCCCGTGGTACTGAATAGTATGTATGAATACTTCAGTTACCTTGAAGGGGATACTGAAAATATGCAAGTGCCTGTTACTCGTGCCAATCTGGGTGATACTGGCCTCTTCCTCCGTGAGAAATTGAACCGTATTCATGAGGATCTTTCCGACAAAATCCTTAAGTCCAATCAAGAGGAGGAAAGCAAGAGAATCCAAGACCTGAAAGATCTGCTGGAGGACAGAGAATCAAGGCTGATTACCCTTTCAGAAAGTTTGGGGAGTATGCATTCTATTCAACAGCAACTAGTTGATGAGCAAAGGTTGCAGATCAGAGACCTAGAAAGAACTGAAAAAGATTTATCTGCTGCCAAGTCTGCTCTTGCTGATGCTCAAATGAAGATAGCTGCTCTGGAAGCCAACAATGCAATGCTGACTGAAAGACTAGAGAGCACTCAAAGGAGGAAGAAGAGAGAAGCTGAAAAGAAAGAGAAAAGAGCTAAGAAGAAAGCCAAGCTTACCGACTCTACATCAAAGGCCATTGACCAGCAAGAGGATCCTCCTGTTTCCTAGTCAATATAGCCAATGATATAGATATCCAGAAGAACTTCAACGATTTATCCAAGACTTCCTTGCTAACCATTACTGTCTTGTGTGCTTATTTTTATATGTTATATTCTCTTATAATATCTGCTGCTATTCATGCTAACTTTGTTTTGCAGATTATTATTCTCCCTGCTGATCATAAGCAATCAGCAACTCATTTTCTTTTCTTTTACTCTTACTTTTTATCATTTTGTATTTTTACCTTTTTAAGACATCTAGTGTGTGACTTGGCTTAGGGAATGATAATAAATAGACATTCCTTATACATTCTTTTACTAAGCTAAGATAGATGTTCTTGGATAGGGTGATTGGACTTAAGCAATTAGGAGGAGATTGTTGTTCGAATATATGTTTAGGACATAGAATTGCTTAATCCCAATCATAGTTATCACTTAGGATCCCCTAATTTTATTAGAACCTTTGCAAGGTACTCTTAGGATTCTTGGTGACCAGCACAGGTGTATTCCAACTCTTCAAACAAGGCAAACCAGCAAGAGGAAGCAAATCAGCAGACCAGTAAACAAGTTGCCGATCAACTCTATTCTTAACATGCGACAAGTTGCCGATCAACTTGCTACACAAGTTGCCGATCAACTTACTAAAGAAGTTGCCGATCAACTCCATTCTCAACTTGCCGATAAAGAAAGACAGTCTGTACTGTCAGTCAGGTTACATCGTTCCATCTTAAAGTCAACCTTGCTAATTGTCCCTGTCCTTTCTTACTGTTTTGTCAAAAAGTAGTTTACCTGCTCTGTAATGATTGCTGCGCCGTCTGACACATAGCTACTTTTAGCTATACTCTGTCTCTACTTGCTTTTTGCAGGTAACCGGTTGAGACAAAGGGGTCTTTACCCATCAGACTTTTGCAAGCATGCGTGTACCACATATCTTCGCCATTAATGCTAAAGATACCGCATTTAATGCTCCTCAACTACCCAGCTGGATATTCAAATTGCAAGCCTTCTTCTACAAGACTCAAGACATTCACTCCTCTTATAAATAGTGGACTTGGAGCATTGAAGAAGGTTGGTGAAAATAGAGCATTGAAGAGAGTTGAATGTTTTCGAGTATTCATTAAAGACTCAAACATTCTGTCCAGATAATCATTAGATCATTTAATAGGACATACACTTGTGCACCAACTCAAACAACATTGTTAGTATTCCCGAACTAGATCATTTAAGGAATACGTTGTTTAAGTTATTCACACACCCACCTGAGTGAGATAAGTTCTCTTGAACTTGCCGCTCAAAAACACTTGGTTAGATTTGTTTTATGATCCATTAGAAATTTCTAGAACGTAGTCTTTGTATACCGGCAAAGCCATGCTTGTAATAGACTAGAAATATCTAATAGTACTCTTAACCCAAATCCAAGTTCTGACCAAACTTGGTAGAGGACGTAGCAGTATTTACACTGTGAACCTCTCCAAATCCTTGTGTCTCTGTTGCTTACCTTATCATTGCCGGTTGGAATTCTATCACCGGCAGATTGCATATGTTCGTACTGATTCATTGTAATTTCCATTGACCAATCTCTTGAAACTGCATTGAACTTTTGGAAACAACTTTGTGTTTAAACTAAGCTCTAAAAACTATTTCTTACCGATTTAAGTGTGAGTTAAAACTTAGTCATATCTTCTCCGCTGCGCTTACTGATAATAGTTTGCAAACTGATAAGTGACTTTCCATTTAAAAGTGTTTATTTGTAAAAGTTTTAAAAAGGCTATTCACCCCCCCTCTAGCCTATTTTCCTACCAATTGGGCCTAGCAACCGCCATTGTCACTGTATATAGTTTTGATGGAACGACCAAAAAACTTTTCGACCATAGGTTTGAAGGTGTTAAAAACAGAGACAACATCATTCTTGTGTTTGAGAGGGTAAAACCAAATGTATTTGGAATGATGATCAACAAAAATAATGTAATATTTGTAACCATCATTGGAGAGAAGAGGGGAAGTCCAAACATCACTGTATAGAATAACAAGTGGCCAAAAGAACGGATTGTATTATTGAAGAACGATAACTTGTGACTTTTATTACAAGCGCAAGAGTTGCAATGAAAATCACTAGTACAAGGAATATCTAACTGAAAAAATATGACGTAAAATAGAATAAGACGGATGACCCAAACGATGATGCCAACTAGAGGTTGAGGAGACAGACGCGGAGTGAACAGTGGAGGGAGTGGGATGCCATTCATAGATGTCAGAGTTAGGATGACCTTGAAGGAGGTGATAGTGGCATTATTATCTTGACATAATTTGGAGATAGAAATAATATTACGAGATAATGTAAGGACATGAAGAACATGATTGAGTTTAAAGGAACAAGAGGGAGTAAGGAGAGAGGTAGAACCAGTGTTGGCAATAGGAAGCCCAGAGCCATCGCCAATGAAGAGTTCATAGGTGCAATCATAAGGACAGTGGAGAGAGAGATTGTTGAGGTCATTAGTAGCATGGTGTGTTGCTCGACTATCTAGGAGCCAGTTGGGGGGTGGTTTGGAGGAGGAGGTGGTGGCGGTATGTATGGAGGGGTTTGGTGGTTGGCGAGGTCCAGTGTGAGGGCGATTGTTTGTTGTAGGATATGGAGAGGGTACTTGAGCATCTGGGTTTTGACGACGGAAGGCTGGACAGTAGGTGAGAGAGAGTGACCGGTTTCACGACACCATTGACACTTACCCAGATAAGTGGTACGAGGTTGGAAGTTGTTGTTAGTGTTTCGGTTTGGAGGTCGAGGTGTATAGGTGGAGTTTTGATTCAGATGGCGGGAGGGGTTATTAGTAGTGGGTGGTTTAGCAGCAAAGTTGACCGTGGCAGGGAAGGTGGTGGGGTTTCGGTTTTTGAAGGATATGGTGAGTTCACGATTGTAACACCCCAACTTTTCATAACTAACAATCAATAACTTAACTTGAATAATTCCCAAGTCAGAATGCCCCAACGGCTACAAATAACAAGAATTCAAACTTAAACTAACAATCAATTCCATAACGGCTAGTACAAGCCACTAGCTCGAGATGGTAACTAACGGGAAAGATAACGTTCAACTCAGTTTTAACGGAAATCATCACTATTAACTAACTTTACTAAAAGGCAACCTCTACGCCGCCCAATCCTTGCGACCTTCGGGTTACTTACTTGAAGCCTGAAGAAAAAAAGAGAATGAAAGGAATGAGCGAACAATCCCCAGTAAGTTCATACGGAATCCCCTCGGGTACTAAGAGGAGATAACCGAAATGGACGATAACAAGAATTAACAACGAAAGGATAACTCAATGATCAAACAAACACTCAGTTTGAAAAGAAACATTTAACAATACTCACACAACTCATCACTTTGAAAACATGTGGCTACGGAAGTCAGTTTCCAAAACACAACATTTTTCACACACTTTACTTTTCTTTACTTTACTTTACTTTACTTCATTTAGGGATTAAGCACGCGCTGTACCCAGGGCTCGGGTTTCTACTGACCGCACCCAAAATCGGTATATCATGATAACCTACGTTACTTCATCAAGCAACGCAAAGGGGTCCACATGTTCATCTTGGAACTATGGATAACTGTAAGGGGTCCACTTATCCGTTTCGGGATTATGGATAACTGTAAGGGGTCCACTTATCCGTTCGGGATTATGGATAACTGTAATCACTTTACTTATTACAAAACTTCACTTTAAAGAGCTTTACAAAACAAAGCTTAACTTTGCAAAACTTTACTTGATCACTTTTAAAAGGTGTACATCTCACTTTAGACACCAAGTCACAATACGAATCGTACACATGATAACCCAATTGAACAACAACAATATCAATAGGGTGGATAACAAAGAACGGTAACATTCACAGAACGGAATAGTTTTTAAAATACTATCTAGCCACATAGATAGTGTACTTTAACAAAACAGAGATTGGGAATCCTAAACAAAGGATTGAAATCAAACACTACTAAGAGCGTAATCCCTTACCTTAGCCTTGCGTTTTACTTGCTCGCTTACTCCACTTGTATAATCTACAAACATGCAATAACTCAATCTTAGATACAAGTAACGCTATTTTACTTTCTGTCCCCAAAATAATACTTTATTTTACTATGTTAACCTTGTGAGTAATCTCTTTGATCTACTTTAGATCAAACTCAAACTAGGGTTATACTATACGTTAACTTTATACCCAAAATATCCCTTTTTGATCTACCAAAATACTCCTAGGGTTTAATTAATTTTATTCCCAATTAACATGTTCTAGGGTTACATTATACCCATTAAATCACTATTCCCAGATTACTATTCACAGTCACTATTCACAGCTTAATAATCCCAGATTACTATTTACAGTCACTATTCACAGCTTAATAATCTTAGATTACTATTCACAGTCACTATTCACAGCTTAATAATCCCAGATTACTATTCACAGTCACTATTCACAGCTTAATCCCAGATTACTATTCACAGTACACAACACACACTAAAAACACCTTCAGAAACACACACTCACACACGCATAATACACACACAGAGTAAACACACACACAGTAAACACACACACAACACTTTAGACACACACACACAAATAACACACACATAAACACACACTACTCGACACACACGCACACACTCACAGTGTATGCACACACACACTATTACTCATATATATATATATATATATATATGCACCAAAACTAATACTCACTTCATCTTCCTTGTTATTAAACCTAAACTTAAACCCTAGTTCAAACATTGTAACTATTAGGGTTTCAAAATAATCAATTCATGATGATCATAGTTTAATGGAAAGGTGGAGAAGATAGAGATTATTAGGTCGATTACCTCTGATGAACCCGACCACCCCTCTTCTTTCTTTTCTCTTCTGCGATCTATCTCTCTCTGCAGTCTCTATCTCTCTGGTCGCCTCCCCCTCTCCCTACTTCCCGTTCTTTTCTTTGCGGTGAGAAAATAAGAGGTTTAGGGATTTTAAAAAAAGTATTTATAATAAAAGGGTTTTTGATTTCCTAATTAAAAGGTTACAATAACCTATTGGGCTTCTATTTACTAAAGCCCGAAATAACCCAATACTTACTCTTAATTACTGAGCCCAAAATTTAATTAAAATGAGTTCACAATTAAAATAATAAGAAGAAATTGGGCCAGGTATTACATTCTTACCCCCTTAAAAGAGTTTGGTCCTCCAAACTAAACGTACCTTAATCTTCGAAAAAAGAGGGAAACATATCACGCATTTCACTTTCGAGCTCCCACGTGGCTTCTCTTTCCGTGTGATTGCTCCACTGCACGGAATCACTCGCTTTCGCAATGCTTGATCTTTACGGTCTACAACCTTCACCGGCTTTTTGTCATAACTCAAGTCTTCATGAAAACGTAACTGTCTGTACTCTATGACGTGGCTTGGGTCAGCTACGTACTTCCTCAACATCGACAAGTGAAACACATTGTGCACACTAGCTAGTACAGGAGGCAAAGCCAACTTGTAGGCTACCGCTCCTATTCTTTCTAGAATCTCGAACGGTCCCATGTATCTAGGACTTAACTTCCCACGAATTCCAAATCGCATGACTCCCTTTGTCGGCGAGATCTTCAAGAATACGTGATCTCCTATTTGAAACTCTAGATCGCGTCTCCGATTATCCGCATATGATTTCTGCCTACTCTGTGCAGTTAACAACCACTTGCGAATCTGTTTTACCTTATCCGACGTTACTTGAACAATTTCGGGTCCAGTTAACTTCCGTCCACCTACTTCATCCCAACACACATGCGATCTACATTTTCATCCATACAAAGCTTCATACGGCGCCATTCTAATACTAGAGTGGTAACTGTTGTTGTAAGCAAACTCGACTAGTGGTAAATGAGCATCCCACGCTCCTTGCCAATCCAACGACGTTGCTCTCAGTAGGTCTTCAAGAGTTTGAATCGTCTTTTTCGACAGTCCGTCTGTCTGAGGATGGAACACTGTACTCATAATTAATTCCGTCCCCAACGCTTTCTGTAAACTTTTCCAGAAATTTGATGTAAATCTCACATCTCGATCTGACACTATAGAGACCGGTATTCCATGTAACCTCACGATTTCGTCCACATATAACTTAGCTATCTTATCCAACGAATCCGTCACTTTGATTGCTAGAAAGTGAGCCGATTTAGTTAGCCTATCTACTATGACCCAAATGGCATTATGACCCTTCAATGTCCTAGGAAGTCCAATCACCAAGTCCATAGTGATGTGCTCCCATTTCCACTCTGGAATAGGTAACGATTGCAGTAGTCCCACGGGTTTCTGATGTTCACTTTTCACTTACTGACACACTAAGCACTTAGAAACGAATTCTGTTACCTCGCTCTTCATATTGTTCCTCCAAAAGGATTCCTTTAAGTCCCGGTACATCTTAGTACTCCCAGGGTGAACCGAAAACCTTGAACAGTGAGCTTCCTCAAGAATTTCCCTCTTGATACTATCATTATTAGGCACCCAAATCCTTGATCGATACCTCATAATCCCTTCGTCGCTAACCCGGAAGTCCACCATTTCCTTTTTGCCTATGACCTTGTGGATTGCTGTTAACTCCTCATCCACATTTTGAGCTTCCTTGATTCTCACCAATAATGTTGGTTGAACACTCATCTGAGCCAAATAACCTTTAACTCTAACCTCTAGCTTTACTATTTCACTATCTCCCAATTCACTTACCCCCTTAGAAATCATAGTCGCTAATGTTCCATGGTTCTTTCTGCTTAACGCATCTGCCACCTTATTGGCCTTTCCGGGATGATACAAGATTTTGCAATCATAATCCTTAAGTAATTCTAGCCATCTCCTCTGCCTCATATTCAACTCCTTCTGAGTGAAAATATACTTAAGACTTTTATGGTCGGTGTAAATTTCACATGGTACCCCATACAAATAGTGTCTCCAAATCTTCAATGCAAACACCATGGCCGCTAACTCTAAATCATGGGTAGGATAGTTCTTCTCATGGTTCTTGAGTTGCCTAGACGCATAAGCCACCACTTTGTCATTTTACATCAACAGACAACCCAAACCTTTCAATGACGCATCACTATAAATCACAAAGCCATCACTGCTTGTTGGTAACGTAAGAACAGGCGCAGACACCAATCGCCCTTTCAATTCTTGAAAATTCCTCTCACAATCATCTACCCACACAAATCTTGTCCCTTTTATGGTTAACTTGGTTAATGGTAGAGATAACTTCGTAAACCCTTCTACGAACCAACAGTAGTATCCTGCTAAACCCAAAAAGCTCCTTATCTCACTAACAGAAGTTGGTCTCTCCCAATTAACTATAGCCTCAACCTTTGCAGGGTCAACTGCTACCCCATTCTTAGACACCACATGTCCCAAGAACGCTACTTCCTCAAGCCAGAACTCACATTTCTTAAACTTGGCATACAACTTTTGTTCTCTCAGAATCTGCAATACTAATTCCAAATGTTCTTCATGCTCCTCTTTGACTTAGAGTACACCAAGATGTCGTCGATGAATACTATTACACACTTGTCTAAGTTTTAACGACCCCAAAACCCGTCCTTATTTATTTTATATTTTTGGGGGTTTTAAATTGATATTATGTGTTGCATCATATTTTATGATTTGCACATTTACTTGATTATTTGTGTTACTTACTTAGTTAGTAGTAATAATGATTAAAGGAGTTAAATGATTAAGTTGAAACTTTAGGGTCTTTTGTGACCGTACACTCTTCTGACAAGTTTTGTCTATGAAAATGGGCTTTTGGGCGACCGCACACTGTGAAGTGGGCGACCTCACAATCTTCCAGAAAATGTTCAATCTTCCGGAGGTCATAACTTTCTCATCTGGACTCCGTTTTAGTCGTGTAAACTATAGTTTTAAAGATCTTCTTGAGTACTACGAGATAGGTTGGTTTATTTAGTTGAGTTTCAGGTTCATATTATGTCGAGTTTCAGTAAGTGTTTTATAACACAAAATGTTTAGGAATGGTTCGTTTGTGACCGAGTTTGGAATGATGTAACCGTTTAGGTTTATTTTGGGTGTTGTACATCTTTATGATGCTTTCGTGGGGTTTCTTACTTTGTAATCCCTTGTGTGAGAAATGGGTTTAACGTACTTGGTTGTTGAGGATCGTGTTAAAGTGTGTGCAAGATGGTTGTTTGACTTAATGTCATTGATAAAGGATTGTGTTGTGACTTAATGTCAATGTTGTGAAATCTTTTATGAGTAACGTGTTTACATCTTTGTGATGACTTTCTGTGGTTCCCTACTTTGGAATCATGCCCCGGTTGTTGTTGTTTAGCAAGTATTCATTACTGTGCTCCTTGTAAAAAAGTCCAGCTGGTCTTGTGTTATTGAGTCAGGAAGTGGGAAAATTATAGTGGTACAAGTTAAGTGCACTATAAGGTTTTCCATTGGTACCTTGTGTCAGGCGGTGGGAGAATTATAGTGGTACAAGTTATGTTCACTATAAGGTTTTCCATTGGTACCTTGAGTCAGGCGGTGGGAGAATTATAGTGGTACAAGTTAAGTGCACTATAAGGTTTTCCATTGGTACCTAGGTTTTCCACTGTTGCCTTTTCTGTTTCCCCAGTCCAGATTGGCCTTGGATGGGATGAACTAGCTCCCTCGTGTGAGCATTTGGGTTATGACTTTGTGTCATATTCCCCCCATTGTTACTTTGGTTCTTATGATTATGGTTTGGTTTTCGGGATCCCGACTTCAGCTATTTATGCTGCTCAGATGGTTTTCTCAGTTGGTTTTCTCAGATGGTATTCTCAGACAGTTATGTTTATTGGGTAAACCTTGGCTTGGTATCCACCTGAGTGTGGCATTTGTGGTATTTTTGGTATATGAGTTGGTTTTATCTCTCATACTATGTGCTATGTGATGCTTATGATATTGTTCTTTATGCTTATCATTTTAGCATGAAACGTAGTTGCATTTTAGTAGCTTACTGAGATTCATTCTCACCCCTTATTTGTTTACTGTTTTAGATAAAGGTGAGCCAAGGGGATAGGTCACTTCCCAAGGGAGGACGTCGGGTTGATAATCCATTTTAGAAATTAAGTGTGGTTTAAAGGTTACATTATATAAATGTATAACCTTTGGGGTAGTGTACCCGAGACTTTATCCGTGTATCACATGTTTTGTTAAAGTGTGGTAATTGTACATTTGTATAAGAGTGTGTAAGCCTTCGGGCTAAGTACTTTCATTTGTGAAAGAGTTTGTTTGAAAGTTAAATAGAAGTCTTTGAACTTCGAGTGTGGATTTTGTTAAACTTTATGAAAGTATATTTTGAAATTTTTTCTAAAAGTGTTTTATGACATCTTCCAATCGTGTCCCAAGCGTGGGGCCAAGTAGGACCATGGGTCTGGGGTGCGACAGTTGGTATCAGAGCTAGGTTGTAGATGGTCTAGAATGACTAAGTAACCTAGGAGGGTAGTTGTGTATAGGGTGAGTAACGTTGAGAGTCTTATGCAGGGTCGTGTTTTTGTTATTAATCAATAGCAGGTTTCAGATTCTTCTGCCATGATAGGAGGTATCATTTCTGTATCTAGTTTGAGGGCACGATCACTTATAGACCCCGGCTAATTGCATTTATATGTGTCTGTGCATTTTTGCATCTCAGTTACATTTGTCTCCTGAGTCTCTATCTTATGTGTTAGAGGTGTTCACCCCTATGGGGGAGTGTTTGGTAACTGATTGTCGCGACCCCGGACCCCGCGGGCCCGAGACCGCGAGCTGGACGTCGACTTAAAACCAAAACTCTAAAATATAGAAGTTAAAAATTCCATTTTGAACCAAAAGATGATAACACAAGGTTTTACAAATCCAAGTTTAAATCAACAAAGTGCAACTAACATAAGCTCCATAGCTTATACCAAAAAGAATAAAACATACAATTCTTAATGACGTCAATAATGGTAAAACTATCCCCAAAAGGTTATACATTTAAATAATGTAAACCGATCCATAACAACCTGCCCCAAAATCTCAATCCTCTCGACGTCCTCCTCGATCCGCGAATCCTAATCCTTTTCCTCCTGGGGGGGGTTTAAGGAAAAACAAAGATGGAAATAAACGGGGTGAGATAAAATCTCAGTAAGTTACTAATGCAACTACATGACATGCTATAATGCAATGACCGATAGCAATTAACATAAGATAGATAGCAGCGGAATAATAAGTGACATGCTATCGAACTGTAACATCCCATAGTCAATCATATAAATAAACATATAACAACAAATGAGAGGCTCCCTATCGCCAACCGTCCCATACCGGTTGGAAATAACGACCAGCTCATCATGCAACACATAAAGCTGAAATAACACTCATAAGTGGATACATAGCCAAGGTTTCACCCAACTGAAGGACCAAATAAAGGTCGCTGCGCAGCTTCAATAATCAACAATCAACATCTTCATAGCAGCATGAAAGCTTGAAGAGAAAACCCCGGTACCGGAACCAATAACAATAAGAGTGTCACAAAGGACAAGGACCATGACACAAAGTCATGCCCGCTAGCTAGATACATTCCCAAGGGAAGCTAACTTATCCTTTCCAAGGCCAATCTGGAGAAGGGGTATAGTAAGGGCAAAACAATGGTCAACATTATAATGGACTTGGCTTTGCCATTATAATCTTTCCCATCGCCCTATGCAACAAATATGCCAGCTGGGCTTCCAAATAAATGCTAAGTAATAAATACTAGCTTAATGAAACAGTTTAGGGTTCCAAAGTAGGGAACCATGCCAAATAATCACCATAAAGATGCAACGGTTACTCATGAAGAGTTTAACAACAACTATAACAGAGTTTCTCATGAAGAGCAAACAACGATAAACGGAATTTCTCATAAAGAGCACAACAACAATGATTACTAGAATACAGTAATTTCATAAAGAGGAACCATACCAGATACATTCCAAAGATGATACCCACGAGTTAATCATAAAGAACACGACCCAAACGGTCGCTCACAAATAGTACAACGACTATAACCCAAAATTATCCTAAACGTTTATTCATAAAGATGCACTAGGACTATGAACTCAACCATCTCATCACACCTGGAATCCCAAAGTAGGAAATCAGAATGAATACACCTTAAGGTTAATCAAACCGTAGGTACCCAATTACCAATTCACACTTTACCTCCGTTCGTAACGAACCAATTCTAAACATACCAAACGAATCCAAAAGGTTACACTTATTAGAACATGATCACGACAGGACTAAACCCTACACCTTGGTGTTCGATAACAACCCCCTAGGTACTATAGGTCATCGCCTAAAACCTAGACCAAGTCTTACGCGAAATTCAATTCGGTTGGAACAAACACGAACACATCATAAGATGCCCAAACAATACTTGATCAAATTTCATAACACTATTGTTCACAAATGAATCAATTTTAATTACTAAAGTTCTCCACGGTGTTATCTCAAGTTAATTAGAAGAAGGTACCCTAAACTAGTTAAGCCATTTAGTTTAAACAAGCAAAAGGACAAAATCCTAGAACAGTGAGCGGGCGGGCGCCTGGCATGGGGCGAGCGGGCGCCTGAATGACCAGAAGGTCTGGCCATCAGGAAAGGGTATGTAGGCGGGCGCTTGGGTCCAGGCAGGCGGGCGCCTGGTCTGGATTCCAGTCGGGAAAACAGAGCTGGGTTCATCATGTTCGAACCAAAATCACCCCAATCTCTAAAATACTCCAAACCAATCCTTCTAACAAGTTCCACAATGAACCAACACCACATTTAAGCTAAGAGGGGACCTAAACCACATCATCTAACAACTCCAATCCAAGATTAAATCCCAAAATCATAATATCACCATTTTTGCCAAAAAACTCAAGTAAATCCCAAATAAATCTCAAACTCAAACAAACTTCATAAATAACAACTAAAGCATTATATGAACATGAAAGGAACATTTTAGCATAAAAATGGGGGAAAAGTAACTTACTTGAAAATTCTCAAAGATGACGGAATTCAATTCTTTTTGGTTCTACGCGATCCTATCGACGATCTAAACACATTTCACGTTTTAAGAAATGAGGGATTATGAGAGGAAGATGAAGAAAATGAAGAGAGAAGGAAGAGAAGAAAAACTTACCATAACCAAGGAGAGAGAGAGAGAGTTGCTGCACAATGATGAGGGAGAAGGGGAAGAGTGAGGGAGAAGAGGAGGAGTAGGGAGAAATGATTTCAAAATGTTGCACTTAGGGCCCCTCCCCTACACTACTCAAAATAAACAACTTCCCACAAATAATTAAGACCCAACAATACTACACTAGCACAAATGACTCAATTAAAATGCTAGGCATAATTATTATGACACATAATATGCACACATAAATATTTAAATAAATAACAATTTAAATAAATAAATAAGCAAATAAATAAATAATAAATATTTATTACCAATAAAATAGAGCCTAGTTTTCGGGTCGTGACACTGATAGTGTGTTTCGTACTTGTGATTGTAGGGACCGCGACCACCACCACCACTTTCCCACATTAGTATGATATTGTCCGCTTTGGGCCTAGCCCGCACGGATTTGTTTTTGGGTTAACCCCCAAAAGGCCTCAAACTAATGAAGTGGGTGGGTGCTCTTATATACCTTGCAATTGTTTCCTCAATTGCCGATGTGGGACTTTGGGTTGCCACCCAACAATCCTCCCCTCAAACCAAGGACCACACCGCTATGGCCCGCAGTGTTTCCTCTGGCCCATATCGGCGAAAGCTTGAACCAACCGCCCGCGAAACACCATCGCCCTCGATTGCACCAACCGCCCGCGGAACACCACCGCCCTCGATTGTACCAACCGCCCGCGAAACACCATCGCCCTCGATTGCAAGACTCGATTCCCTATGTCGCACAAGGGGAACCCCACCATATAAAGCATACACACGGTCCACCCGGTCGGGCCCATCCGAACCAGGCTCTGATACCACTTGTAGGGACCGGGACCACCACCACCACTTTCCCACATTAGTATGATATTGTCCGCTTTGGGCCTAGCTCGCACGGATTTGTTTTTGGGTTAACCCCTAAAAGGCCTCAAACTAATGAAGTGGGTGGGTGCTCTTATATACCTTGCAATTGTTTTCCTCAATTGCCGATGTGGGACTTTGGGTTGCCACCCAACAGTGATGTGCATATTTGAAAGCATGTTTTATTTGCTGATTTAGTTGTTTTGCCATTACAAGATTTTGATATTATCTTGGAATGTATGGGTTGAATAAATACCATGCTTCGGTTGATTGTTATAAAACGATTGTCACATTCTCTATTCCTGATGTGCCTGAATTTACTTTTGAGGCTGCTCCTCTGGGTAGGGGTATTGGTATTATTTCTTATATGAAAGCTAGAAAATTGTTACACCATGGTTGTGTGGGATTCTTGGCCAGTGCTCTCGATACTACTAAAAAGGGTGCCTGAAATAGAGGATGTGCCTATTGTTATAGAGTTTCCTGATGTGTTCTCTACTTAGTATTCTATGCCTCCTGATAGGGAGATCGAGTTTTGTATTGACTTACTTCCAGATACTACCCCGATATCTGAATCACCTTACAGAATGGCTCCAGCTGAATTAAAGGAGTTGAAAGTTCAATTGCAAGAGTTACTTGAAAGTGGTTTTATCCAACTCAGTGTATCACCGTAGGGAGCTCCTGTATTATTTGTAAAGAAGAAGGGATGGGTCTTTGAGACTATGCATTGACTACAGGAAGCTGAATCAGGTAACGGTAATATCCTTGTTTATTCTAAATCTCGAGAGGAACATTGTTGTTCAAATAGATTCCTAGACACTAGAATTACTTAATCCCAATCATGTCTACACTTAGGATCCCCCAATTTTATTAGAACCTCTTTAGGTACCCTTAGGATTCTTTGTGATCTGCACAGGTGTATTACATCTCTTCAAACAAGACAAACCAGCAAGAGGAAGCAAATCAGCAGACCAGTAAACAAGTTGCCGATCAACTCTATTCTCAACATGCGACAAGTTACCGATCAACTTGCTACACAAGTTGCCGATCAACTCCATTCTCAATATGCCGATAAAGAAAGACAGTCTGTACTGTCAGTCAGGTTACATCGTTCCATCTTAAAGTCAACCTTGCTGATTGTCCCTGTCCTTTCATACTGTTTTATCAAATAGTGGTTTACCTGCTCTGTAGTGATTACTGCGCCGTCTGACACATAGCTACTTTTAGTTATACTCTGTCTCTACTTGCTTTTCCAGGTAACCGGTTGAGACAAATGGGTCTTTCCCCATTAGACTTTTCCAAGCATGCGTGTACAACAAATCTTCGCCATTAATGCTCAAGATACCGCATTAAATGCTCCTCACGTACCCAGCTGAAAATTCAAATATTATCCTTCTTCAACAAGCTATGACATCTACTCCTCTTATAAATAGATGACTTGCTGCATTGAAGAGAGTTGATTGTTGAAGCATTCATTGAAGCTCAACATTCTGTCCAGATAATCATTAGACATTAATAGGACATACACTCGTGCACAAACTCATCACTTTGTTAATATTCCCAAGTTAGACTTATATAAGGAATATTGTGATCGAGTTATTCACACACCCACCTGAGTGAGATAAGTTCTTTTGAACTTGCCACTCAAAAACACTTGATCAGTATTTGTTTTACGATTCATTAGAAATTTCTAGAACTTAGTTTTGTATACCGGCAAAGCCATGCTTGTAATAGACTAGAAATATCTAATAGTACTCTTAACCCAAATCCAAGTTCTGACCAAACTTGGTAGAGGACGTAGCAGTATTTACACTGTGAACCTCTCCAAATCTCTGTGTCTCTTGTCAGCTACTTTATTCTTGCTGGTTAAAAATCTCTCACCAGCTAATCTAACTGTTCACACTGATTCATTGTATTTTCCTTTGACCAATCTCTTGAAACTGCATTGAACTTTTGGAAACAACTTTGTGTTTAAACTAAGCTCTGAAAACCATTTCTTAACGATTTAAGTGTGAGTTAAAACTTAGTCATATCTTCTCCGCTGCGCTTACTGATAATAGTTTGCAAACTGATAAGTGACTTTGCATTTATAAAAGTGTTTCTTGAAAAGTTTTAAAAAAGGCTATTCACCCCCCCTCTAGCCTATTTTCCTACCAATTGGGCCTAACAATTGGTATCAGAGCTTGGAATTTTGAAATAAATTTCCAAGCTTTGCAGCTTGTATTGCCGATACCATGGCAGGAAAAATCATGCAGTCGTTCAACATCACTACCATTCCATTGTTGAACGTTAATTAGTTTGGTGTCTGGAAATCTCGTATGATAAAGTATATGAACTCAATCAATGACCGGTTAATGCAAGTAATAGAAGGTGGTCCAATCATTCCTCTAAAGGTCTCAACTACCTACCGACCAATTCCCTCCACTCCGCTGACTGCTCATGCTGATCAAGACACTGAACAAGAAACGTATGTTCAAGTTGATGAAACCTTGATTGAAAAACCTAGAGAAGAATGGACTGATGAAGACAAACTTTCAGTTGCTCTAGATGGAAAGGCGTGTCACATTATCTCATGTGGATTGGACGACAAGCAATATAAACTGATTAACTTGTGCTCTACGGCTCAACAATGCTAGAACAAACTCCTTGCATACTTTGAAGGAGATGAGCAGGTGAAAGACAACAGACTCTACGACTGCATTACTGAGTTTGAATCTTTCAAGAAACTAGATGGTGAATCTCTCAGAAGTGCCTACGACAGATTCTGCGAGATAAGTAATTTATGTGCTTCATTAGGTAAAGTGTATACTATGAAAGATCTTAATATTCATTTTCTAAGCTCTTTAGGAAATGAGTATCATACTAAGGTCACTGCTGTTAGAGAAGTTAGAGACTTAAACAAGACCTCTATTCAGAATCTTGTGTCAAGTCTGTTCTTATATGAGAGAGAACTGCAAAAACTTAACGTTCTCGATAAAAATTTCAAAAACTTGTCTCTATAAGCTCAATCTTAGGTATCCTTTCCTTCAACCAAATTCCCTCCTATAGATCCCCATCAAATACCCTGCTGTTCAAAAACCTCAGAAACACCTTCAGAACAAACAATGGAAGAAGACGAATTTGCCGCCTTCGCCAGAAACTACAAGAGGTTTAAAGACTTCAAAAGGATGCAAAAAGAAAGTCACCAGCAACAAAAATCCTTTACACCACCATTTCAAAAATCAGCAAGCTACAACAAACCAAGTACCAGTGCTACCGATGGCAAAAACAGCAAAGGTGATCTTGTCTGCTTCAACTGCAGAAAACCTGGTCACTTTGCTTCAAAATGTCCTCAGCCAAAGCATGAATACGTGAGGAAATCAGTAAACAAGAGATATCCAAAGTCTCGAAGTTATGTTGCCGATGATAGCACAGAAAAAGCCTTGCCGGTCTGGTGTGAAACCGATTCAGACGAAGATGCCGATGAAGATGTAGATGCCGATGTAAGTTTCGTTGCATTAGATTCAGATGATGCCGATCTTTCATCCTTGCCGACTCCAATCTACCGAGATCCCTCGCCGCCAAAGACTCCAGTCAAAGAAGTACCAAATGGAAGAGTTCAATCATACTTCAAGGAAGTAAGCATCAAAGCAGAAAACCCAATAGGATACAAGGTTCATCAAGTGGGAACTTCACTCTATGGACAGTGTAACTCTTCTCACTTCAATGCTTCTAAAACAAAACCCTTGCCGATGACAAGAAAATTCTCATTCACCGAACATCCCAATATTGCTAAAAGCCTTTCGAAACCCATCTCTTCCCTACCTGACTTCTCACCTGAACCCATTCTCTCTACTTCAAAAGATTCAGCCGACCCTCTTCCTGAATTATCTAAGGCTGAGATGGTAGAGACAATGGATGAACTTTTTATTGATTATGAGAAGCTGAGTAGCGTTCATAAAGTAATGGCTGCTGATTTCAAAAGAATTCTAACGAGAATAGCTCGCTTATGTCTGAACTTTCAGTTCTTAAAGGACACAAGCTTGAGTCTGTTCTTCTAAAGAAAGAAAACCTAGATCTCAAAAGTCAAGTGGCTGTATTGATAGCTCAGATCGAAGATCTTGTGAAAAGAAACAATCATCTCTCAAAGATTGTTGATTCTTACACAAAATCTAGAGTTGTTGTTGAAACAATCCTACAGACCCAAATGTCATATAAGGACCAATCTGGGTTAGGATTTGATTCCAGCAGCAGTAGCTCTACTGAAACTTGTGCGACCGAGAAAAAGGATGAGAAAGTTGAATGTAGTCCTGTTAACTCAGTGCATAAGGATGCTAAGCCAATATACAGTGCTGTGGCAATGAAGTATCTTAAGAACCAGAACAAAAGGAATGATAAGCACAAAAAAATATATGTTAAGGTTGCTGATACTGAGTCTGCCGATAACGGTATTCTTGGTGAATACATCAGTAGAGCAAGTGCTGCCGGTCTAACCACCTCTGCTGCCGATGGACAAGTACCTAAAAAGGTAACTGCCAAAGGTAAACAGAATGGAAAGAAAGGCAACACAATCACCTTTAAACCTACTAAGTTTGTGCCTGCTCAATTCCCTAGTTCTGCCGATGCACTGACTAAACAGAATGATGTTCTAATGACTCCACAGCCTATCAGTCAAGTGAGATGTTCTAATTGTTCTGATTATGGTCACAAGTCTCATGAATGCCTTTTGAAGCACCTATCTGGACCCACTGAGGTTACATCCTCTAGTGGTTGCCAAAGAAGAACTAACTCTCAGACCCAAGAATAAGGGGGACCATAAGCTTACTGTTTTATTTCAGGAATGCTTCATGGCCTCAACTGGTGCAAGCAAGGATTTACGGATTCTAGATAGTGGCTGTTCAAGGCACATGACAGGATTTGCAGATCTACTTGCTGATATTATTGAAGCATCAGGCCCCCCAGTAGTTTTCGGTGATAATGCTAAAGGAAAGATCATTGGTATTGGAACCATCAAGATAGGTGCAGTCACTGTACAGAAGGTCTCTCTAGTGGATGGTCTGAAACACAACCTTCTATCAATATCACAATTCTGTGATAAAGGAATGAAATGTGTATTTACTACTTCCAGTTGCTATGTGAAAGACATTGCTTCTAATGAAACTCTTCTCACTGCCAAACGTAAAGGTAACATTTATGCGGTAGATTTAAGTACTATTACTGGTGTTACTAATGTTTGTTTTGTAGCAAAGAACATTAGTGAGAACTCATGGCTATGGAACAAGAGACTCAGTCACTTGAACTTCAAGTATCTATCCAAGCTTGCCGGTTCAAATCTGGTAACCGGTCTGCCTCAAGTGTCTGCTGATCATGGAAATAAATGCAAGGCCTGCCAACTCAGAAAACAACACAAGAAATCTTTCCACAGCAAGCCCTGCATGTCTACATCTAAGTGCCTCCAACTGCTACACATGGATCTATTTGGCCCTACAACTACTGCAAGTATTGGGGGAAGTAGATACACTCTGGTGGTAGTAGATTACTATTCAAGATATACTTGGGTAGAAACCTTCAGCAACAAAGATGATACTTACGCTGTTGGTACCAAGTTATTTAGACTACTACAGACCCAGAAGGAGAGTGATATCATCAGTATGAGATCAGACAACGGCACTGAATTCAAGAACAATGGTATTGCTCAGTATTGTGATGATCATGGCATAGACCACAACTTCTATAGAAGCTGGTAAGACCATGATTGCTGAAGCCAGGCTGCCGAAATATTTTTGGGCTGAAGCCATCAATACCGCCTGCTTCACTCAGAACAGATCTCTCATCAACAAATTCTATAACAAGACTCCTTATGAACTCTGGAGAGGCAGAATTCCCAATATTGGTTTCTTCAAAATATTTGGCTGCAAATGTTATGTGCTCTACAATGGGAAAGAGTATAGAGGAAAATTTGATGAGAAAGCTGATAAAGGAATCTTTGTTGGATACGCTAAACACAGTAAGGCCTTTCGAGTTTTTAATAAGAAACTTTTGAAAATTGTTGAATCTGTTCATGTAACCTTTGATGAATTTGATTTACTAGAGTCTGATAAGGCTCCAAATAGTACTAATGAATCTAGTGCTCATGAGACAGGTGAATCCAGCAATACTAACCATGCAGGACAAGTTCCAGCTGCTGATCCAGTTATATCAGTAGAAGAATCAGTTGAAGCTCAATACTTCCCTTCATCGGCAGAACCAAAATCTGCTGATGAATTTCACAATCCATTTGCCGATGAAAATTATGCTGATCATACTGAAAACAGATCTAGCCCTCAACCAATTTCTGTTATAAGGCCCTTCCCAACAAGCTCTCAATCTAATCCACCTCTCACCCAAAACTCTAATTCTCCTACTCCACCTGCTGATCTTAACCCTCCTCTCGAATCTTTACAACAAGATACAGTCAGACAAGATGTACCAAGGGAAGTTAGAACAGTTCGTGATCATCCATTAGAAAATGTGATTGGTGATGTCTTTGGACCAAGATTAACAAGAAACCTTAGTAGAGCATTCGCCGGGAGTCTTTTCTCATCTGCTATGGTTTCCAATATAGAACCAAAGAAGACTGAAGAAGCTCTTGCTGATCCTGGCTGGGTGGAAGCTATGCAGGAGGAGTTAAATCAGTTTGAAAGATGCAATGTGTGGGAACTAGTGCCAAGACCATCATCTCAACAAGTGATTGGTACAAAGTGGGTATTTAGAAACAAATTGGATGAAGCAGGGAAGATATTAAGGAATAAAGCAAGGTTAGTTGCTAAAGGATACCGACAAGAAGAAAGGATTGACTACGATGAGACATTTGCTCCTGTTGCAAGATTGGAAGCTATAAGACTTTTCTTAGCCTATGCCGCCTTCAAAGAATTCAAACTGTATCAAATGGACGTGAAAAGTGCCTTCCTGAATGGAGAACTCCAAGAACTTGTGTATGTTGAACAACCACCAAGTTTTGAAGACTCCAAGAAGCCTAATCATGTCTATGGCTTAAAGAAAGCTCCAAGGGCATGGTATGAAACCCTTTCTAAGTTCTTACTTAGTGATGGCTTAGGTTTCACTCGAGGTAAAATCGATACCACTTTACTTGTTGCCAAGCACAAGGGTCATTCATTGTTTGTTCAAATATATGTCGATGATATTATTTTTGGTTCTACTAATGAATTACTTTGCAAGAGATTTGAGAAGCTAATGCAGAGCAAGTTCGAGATGAGCATGATGGGTGAACTAACATATTTCCTTGGACTTCAAGTCAAGCAATCCAATGAGGGAATATTCATCAGTCAAGCCAAGTATGCAAAAGAGTTAATCAAGAAGTTTGGCTTTGAAAATGCTCACTCTCAAAGCACACCTATGGGCACTAACATTCACTTAGACAAGGATGAGTCTGGTAAGAAAGTAGATATGACTGTGTACCGAGGTATGATCGGCTCACTCCTTTATCTTACTGCCAGTAGACCAGATATTATGTTTGCTGTATGTGTTTGTGCCAGGTTTCAAGCTGACCCTAGGGAATCTCATCTGCAAGCTGTTAAACGTATCATTAAATATCTTTGTAGCACTGCTAACCTTTGATTATGGTATGCTAGAGATTCATCTTTTAATCTAATAGGTTATTCAGATGCAGGCTTTGCAGCTTGCAGGGTAACAAGAAAGAGTACAAGTGGGACTTGCCAATTTCTTGGTGATAGATTGGTGTCTTGGTCCTGTAAGAAGCAAGCATCAATTTCCACTTCTACTACTGAAGCTGAGTACATAGCTGCCGACAGTTGCTGTTCACAGATCCTTTGGATGAAGCAGCAACTTATTGACTATGAATTTCCATCTCAAATTTGTCCCATCTATTGTGACAATCAATCTGCCATCTCAGTTTCCAACAACCCGGTCATGCATTCCAAAACCAAGCACATAGACATCAAGTATCACTTTCTGAAGGAACATGTCGAAAAGGGAAACGTGGTGCTGCTCAAAGTTCATACCGATTACCAAAGAGCAGACATAGTGACAAAGCCCTTAGACCAGAAAAGATTTGAGTTCCTAAGAGGTGAACTAGGTATGATTGATTTCTATGGTTAAAACTGTGCTAACTCTACCGATTGTGCTAGTCTTGCCGATCTCATCAGCAAGTATGAAAATCATGCCGACCAAATTATCTTGCCGATAAAATATTGCTGACATAAAGCAACATGCCGATCATTATATCTTGCCAACCAAATCATCTTGCCGATCCGTAAAAAATATTAAATCAGCACGTCTCTCCAAAAAGATAAGATTCCTGACACATGACGTAAGCAGTCAAATCAAAGGTACTAATCGGTCACACTTTCCTGACACGTGTGTGTACCGATCTACCCCAAAATCGTGTCATGATGTTTCCCATTTATTGTGAGACATCAGTAAGGTAACAGGTCATCAATCACTTTTTAGTTATGACGATTTACCCCTTCTCCCTCTAACTTTTAACTGTTCATTTCTCTCCGATTTATGTGCGTATTAAATTTATGCGTGCGCACGTTCTCCGAGTAAATTTCTACAGTTACTTCTTCTAAATATTCTTGTCTTCTCATATTCTCTCTCCCCCCATAACATATATAACGCCCTTTCAATATCTTTCAAACCTTCTCCGCCATTTTAACTGCTCTCTCTCTCTCTCTCACTCCTCTAACCGGATTACTTGATTCAACTTCCTAGTTACTTATATCTTCATAATCTGGTAATTAATAATGTTTAAACTTTGCTCATTTCAAATCATCCTTGTTTTGATTTACCTTTGTTTCTAACATTGTGAGATTTTTGAGTAACTTGCAGAAAATGTCTGGTGAAAAAGATATCTACGGAGGTTATGTTGACTCCGACTACTTTAATGACGAAGCCGACGGGGTTTTCTTGAATAATCTTCTTATTGGGTCTTTGCTCAACTCCTTCATTACTCCATCTGGAGTTGATTCTGTGTTCTTGGATCTTGTTAAAGAGTTCTTCTCCAACTCAATTGTTGTCCGTTCTCTGGCTGACTCGTCAGTCATCGTCTCCATCAATTCCACAGTCTTAGGCGTGCAAAGTTCTCTTACTCCCTCTTCTATTTATGAAGTATTTTCCTTTCTTGGGAATGAAGGGTTGAGTGCTCTTGTTGATGATGAGGAGTTGGACAGGGCATAGAACCTTATGAGAGGAGCCGGTCCAAGACTCAGTGGCACAAATCATTTGAATATTCATTATCCTCGCCGATACTATGCTCTTACTGAGATAGTTGATAAATGCCTTATTTGCCGATCTGGTTCACATAGCAATGTAATTGATGGGCAATTTGAAGCTATGGCCGCCATTGTTCTGCAGATCAAGTTCAACTGGTGTGCTTACATTTTCAGGATAATTGCCACTGCTGCTGACAAATGGTCTTCTGATAGGAGCAAAAACAAACCCAATCCTGGGAAAGGATGTCATTATCTCCTGATTAGTATGATCTTGAGAAGAAATATCAACATAGTCAAAGCAGATCGTTTTCCATCCAGCATCGCCTTCAGCAAATTAAAATATTTTGATGCTAAAGATTGGAACAAGAATAGAAAAGAAGACTTCTAGTGTTGTTGCCCTTAATGCTGCACCTGCACCTGCTATCGCTCAAAGAAGGAAAAGAGCTACGACAATCCCATCAGTCGCTTCTATTTCTGCAGTCTCTACTCCTGCTCCTTCTACCGATCGAGTTCTTGCTGAATCTACTCCTGGTGCTCCACAGAAAAGAAAATTGGTTAAGGCTGCTGATAAGGAGAAATCCAAGAAGGCAAAAGTTGCCGATGAGACGGTCTTGCCGATGGAGAAGCAAATGCCAGTTGCCGACGAAGTTCCTTCTGCTCCTATTTCTTCTGCCGATCCAAGAGCTAAGTTGATCAGATTTGCTCCTTCTCATCTTGCCGGTGCTTCCCTCACTACCGATCCTACTGTCAAAGTTGAAATTCTAGATGGAGATTTTACCGATGACTTTTCCGGTGGTAAGAGCATTGAAACTGTTATTGAGAAGCTTAAGTCTCAAACTCCAAGAAAATATGCTCCCATCAGAAATCCCACCTTCTACACTTTCTACAGAAACCCTTAGTCTTTGACTAACAAGGTCTTGTCCAAGAAATGGGTGTTTCCTATTGATCATCTGCCCCCTTTTGTTCGTCGTCTACTTCAGTTTCATGAAGAAATGGACACTGTGCCATCAGGGAAAAGTGCTGATTATTGTTGGTCCCAAAGGGCAACAAGGGTATGAAAAATAGCTAGAGGAGGGGATGAATAGCTGTTTTAAAATTCTTTTCGTACCCTTGATAAACTCAATTGCAAATGCGCACTTTATCAAATAAGCGTTATGATATGCGCCTAAGTGAGTGAGTGAAATGCACAGCGGAAGTTAGTTAAGAACTAGGCGCAAAATGATAAAAGGGGGCGCACACACACTCTAAGTATTTTGGCTCAAAGTGGGTGAAATAAGGAACTAAGGCAAATGAGTTAACAACACAACACAATTCAGTTCAATCAATCTACAATGAGTAAACAAGCAAATAGTGAGTGTAGATAATAACTTGAAAGTAAATGACAAGATAATAACACAAGCTATTTGGAGAGGTTCGATCAATGAAAGATCTACGTCCTCTACCAAGATGGTTAGTCTTGGATTTCTAATGGAGATCTTATATAATGGGAGAGTGTTACAAATTACAACTTTTGAGCTTCTACACTAACTCAAGATCTAATATTCTATAAATGAACAAATCCAAAACAATAACCGGTGTATCTCTAAAAGAAGGATCTAACTGATCAAACTTAAAGAGGTGCGTGTGTGATTTTAGTATCAAGGCTCTTTAGATCTTTATGATTTAGAGCACAATAAAACTAAAGTGTTATAGCTTGAAGATCTGGGCTAAGGATGAAGGTATGAAGATGTTCTTGAGGAATTCTGGAAAAACAAAGGCAATCTTCAAATCTTCAACAAATGCTTTGAGAGAGAAATTCTTGAAATTCTTAGCAAAACTCAGCAACTTCAAAATGTTGAAGTTATGGGGTATTTATAGTGAACTTCCAAAAACTAGCCGTTGGAGATCCTTGTGGATAAGATGTGCTGTCGCTCGTTGATTGGAGCATGCATCTATTATGGCCATTTTGACACTCAACATAAATGTGACCGTTGTGGACACGTGTCAACAGATTAGGCGCATATGCATCTTTTAACCACCGTTGGATCATTGGCAAAATTTGAATTCTCTTCAAGTCTTTGAATCTTCAATAAATCATTGAGTGTTGAATAAACACTTTGAGGCGCGTTGAGCCAAGAGGCGCGTTGAGCCAAGAGGCGCACAGTATGTGTGCGCTAAACCAAGGGGCGCAGAGGCGCGTAACATAGCTAGGAAGAAATCCTTATGCGCGCTCTCTGAAAGGCGCATGGCGCGTAGGTGCAAGGGCGCATAGCTCAGACTGAAAATGTGATTTTCTTGAGAATCTTCATCTTCTTGCCCTATTTCTAAGCCTATTCTATAACAATGGACAACCTAAAAAATGAAGTATAAATACTTCTTACATGTGGGTCTAAAGTCCATGAAATAGAACTTAGGTGATGGATCAATGAAATCTAATAAATCCTATTACACTAAAATTGAGATATATGTGGGCATACCCAACAATCTCCCCCTATTTGATTGATGCCATTACCTGCTATATCAAGGACAAATATTATACTTGATAAAAACATGTCCAAATGAATGAAATTGGTAATTCATGTCTCAAGTTAATGCACACACTAGTCCAAGATATAGATTTCTAATCTATTCCAAAAAGGATAACACATTACATATGGAAAGATAGAAACAACAGTTTAACACATTCAAAATGATATATGAATTTTAGTTTTGAAAAGTGTTTAAACCAAGTTTAAAACTCAATGCATGAAAGTATGAAACAATTCAATATGATGCATATGAATTTAAACAATATTCATTGTTTTACAAACAAGGAGTTTGAGTGAACAAGGTTTGATAATAAGTGATGCATTGTTCTCATTAAAACTTGGGGTGTAGGAGTTATAGATTACAAGTTTTGAATAGAACAAAGACAAAAGGTGCTAAAACAAGTAAGCACTAAATCACTAACACAAAAGACTAGTTTCTATCACAAAAGATTCTAATAACTTACAATCCAAATAGAAACTAAGGGTTGGGAGGCGCGTCGTCGTCCTTCAATCCTTCAACGATCTCTGAAACAGAGCGCTGAATCTGTTTAGCGAGCTGATGACTACGGTTCGCTAAGCCCTGAGTGTCAGTGATGCTAGTGTGAGTGGCAGTGACACCGTCTCTGATGTAACTCAAGTGATTCACATTGATGTTTTGATACTCATCAATGGAGCGCTGAGTGATTTGCTGCTGCTGAGAAATATTTTCTTCTAAGATTTGAAGATGAGCTTCAATGGCATTTTGAGCCGTGATAATGTCAGAAGAAATGTGATCGGCGCGTCTGTCTGAGCTTGAGTGAGCAGCAGTGAAGTGACTAACAACCAATTCTTTCAAAACATCCAACTTTGATACTAACACGTTCATGTTGGATTGAGATGCAGCAGACTGAGGTATGAAAGTAGGCGCAGAAGATGTGGTTTGCGCCTGATCAGAATGAGGTTGTACCTGAGTCTGCGCCGGAGGAGTAGGAGCAGAAAGTTTTTCCTTGAATGAATTCATCTCCCCCTTAATGGCAGCAATCTCTTCAGATTGATCAGTAAGCATTGAAGTAAGAAGCTCAAATTGAGACTTGATCTGCGTTTGACCTTGCTCTAAATTTGCTTGCCCCTGCTGCAAAGATTGAAGAATAGAAAGTACCTCGCTCAAATCTGGAGCAGATGGAGGAGGCGCAGGGGTTGACTGGGGCGCATCAGATTGTAGAGGCGCAATAGGAGGTTGAGGCGCATGAGGAGGTGAAAGAGTAGGAGGCGCATAGTCATCTTCAGTTTCATCACCAACTGTTTCCGTTGTGATTAGATCTGGTCCAGAAGGAGGTGGAGGCACAACTGGAGAAGGAGTGTGCTGAGGAATGGTCTCTTGCTCCCCCTGAAATGGTTCATCTATGTCTGAAATATCATCGCCAAAAAGATCATAATGGAGTTGTTCCCTTAACACTTTGGTATTTTAAACTTTGAGGACTGGAGGCGCACGGGGAGCGGGGTTGCATTGAGTAGGCGCGCGCTGGGTAGGCGCAGGAACAGTAGGACCTTTCTCAATATCAGCGATTGAACCAGTGCCTTTCTTGCCTTCTAGCTTCTCTGACTCAGCAGCTTGCTTGGCTTGAAAATCTTCATCTCTTTTCCTTTGAGCCTCAAGTCTGCTGGCTTCCTGCGCTAGCCTTAGATCACGATCTTCATCAGATTCAAATATGGTGCGTTTGATAGGCGCATGAGGAGGGTCATCAACTACCCGTTTTCTTTTGCTTTTCTCTGCTCCTGGCAAGGGATCAGCGTGTTGACTTGCGCTTGCAGTTACTGCACTTTTCTTTATTGGTGCGCCTTTAAGAATTAGCGCATCATCTGATTCGGTTTCTTCATCGACTAAGCCTTCAATGGTTTTGATCTGAATTCCCTTGGCGCGCTTTGCAGGCTTCTTTTTGCGTTTTTTGAGATCCAAGTTCGCTTTTCCAAAAGTTGGAACATCATCAATTTTGTACTCAGGATTCTCATTCAAAAATTTGACTAACTCAAGATAAGTTAGAAAAAGTTTCGTGAGAAGAAGACAGTGAGAGCGGAACTTGGTCTTTCCATCATTCTTGTTCTTCACATACTTGTCAATCTGCTCACGCAACGTTTTGAACAAAATGTGAGGCCAGTGAAGCTTCTCCTTGGCCATGATGGCAGCGGTGTATTCCCATTGTTCCACCGTGAATCGGTTCACGTTCCCGGTTTTGAATACAATAGAAGTTCCCACTAAATGCGCTATATGAGTCAAGAGTTCTCCACCATCTCGAATTTCAGTGGTTTTGATATTATTTTGAAGTGTAGGAATATTTAGAAGAGTAGCAGCCATCTTGTTCTGATCGTCAATAGAATAAGTCATCGGACGCCCAATAATTCGATCGTCGCCCGTAGACAGAAAACCGAGTAAATTTCGAATTATAGAAGAGGAGATACGGATGTCAATATTTTTCATACGAGCCTTAATTCTGTAGAGAGTACGTCCATTATTATCTATTTCCACTAGAACAGCGGTGGAAAAGAATTCATCGACGAGGAGCGGAGAATAGAATGTCTGATCCATTGTGAATAAAGGAGTCAAACCAGCAACTCGCAATGTTTCAATGATCTCTCTTCCAATATCTTCACAGATAGCTCTAATAGATCAAGAGTTTCTTCGAGTTTGAAATTTGCAAGGTCCATTTCGTCTTGGATTGTCTTTGTTGTTCTCTTAGGACCCATAAATTTATATATAGAGAGAAAATGGAGAAGAAAATGAGAGAAGGTGAGGAAGGTAGAGAGAGAAAGAGACGAACAAAGAGAGAGAGAGGAAGAGAGTCGGGGAAGAGAGAGACTGAGAGAGAGTTGGTGAGGGATTGAGTGTGTAGGCAATGATGAAAAAGAGATGAAGGGTCAAATATATAGGTTAGGGAAAGAAAATATTGCACAAATAAGGAAACAATAGGGTTAAAATTTTAAAAAGATGGGAAGTTAAAAGGATGGGCATTTATGAGGGGTTTTATGATTTGAAGAGCATTAAATGCTGAATGACACAAAGTACGATTGATGTGACATCTTGGTTTTTGAAAAACTGCTCCACTTTCCCTTTAAGTGTATGAGCAATTTTGACTAATTTTTGCACAAACACCAAAAACATCTATTTTGGTGTGAGTTTGGGGTGCAAGAAATATATCCCCAGAAGATAAAATTTTTCGAAAAACGTAAAACGAGGGAAAAAATTAATTGCACAAGTACCCTTGAACAATTAATGGAATGTCAAAAGACAAAGATTCTTACAATAAATAAGAACATACCTGGTACTTGTGAAAAATTAATGCGATCAATCATTGATATTGAATTTTGAGCATTGAATGAGCCGCAATAGTAAATGCGCGCATGAAGGGCGCATTACTCATCAAGGCGCGCAGAATGATATAAATAGCATTACGTAATAGGTGCGCAGAGATGTTTGAGTGCGCATAAGAATTTGAAGCGCATTAGATGCTAGGCGCGCATGAGAAGCTAGGCGCGCATGAGATGCTAGGCGCGCATGAGATGCTAGGCGCGCAGGATAGTGAGGCGCGCACAGTGAATCTTATGGCGCATGAAGTTTCCTTGAAACTTTGAAATGATTTAACATTTGAACCTAGTTTACTCATAACTCAACAAAACATAAAATCATTAGTATTGACAAAACTATATTGAATTTAGTTGAGTTCAAGCATACCCATTTCACCTCTCAAAAACGTGAACCGTTTTGCGTCAAGTGCTTTTGTTAAAATGTCGGCGATTTGATAGTCGGTTCCCACGTGTTCCAAATGAATATTGCCCTTCTCCACGTGGTCTTTGAGGAAGTGATATTTGATGTCGATGTGCTTGGTCTTTGAGTGCATGACAGGATTTTCAGAAACCGCAATTGTTGATGTATTGTCGCAGTAGATGGGACAATTTTCTTCGATGATATCATAGTCCACCAATTGCTGCTTCATCCAATGTATTTGACAACAACAACTTCCCGCAGCGATATATTCGGCTTCGGTTGTTGAGACAGATACAGAAGCTTGTTTCTTACTTGCCCATGACACAAGTCGATATCCGAGGAAATGACAAGTGCCACTAGTGCTTTTCCTATCAATGGTGCATGCTGCGTAATCCGCATCTGAATAACCTACAAGTTTAAAGTTTGAATCTTTGTTGTACCAAAGTCCAAGGTTAACAGTACCGGAGAGATATCTTATAATACGTTTCACAGCAATTAAGTGTGCTTCTCTAGGGTCGGATTGATAACGAGCACAAACACAAACACTAAACATAATATCGGGCCTACTAGCAGTAAGATAAAGGAGTGAGCCAATCATACCTCGATAGAGCATTTGATCAACATGTTTACCTTTTAAATCTTTGTCGAGTTTGTTGCCGGTGGCCATTGGAGTATCGTATGATTTAGCATTTTCAAGTCCAAACTTCTTGATTAAGTCCTTTGTGTATTTGGCTTGATTGATAAAAATGCCTTCACTCATTTGCTTGATTTGAAGCCCGAGGAAGAATGTGAGTTTTCCCATCATGCTCATTTCTTGCTCTTCATTAGTTTCTCAAAGCGCTTGCACAACAATTCATTAGTAGAACCAAATATAATATCATCAACATAAATTTGAACAAGTAATTTATGACCATTATGTTTGGCAATGAAAAGAGTTGTATCGATTTTACCGCGAGTGAAGCCTTTTTCGATGAGAAACTTGGATAGTGTATCGTACCATGCTCTTGGTGCTTGCTTGAGTCCATACAAAGCTTTCTAGAGTTTGTACACATGATTTGGAAATTGAGAATATTCAAATCCAGGTGGTTGAGCTACATAGACTTGTTCTTGGAGTTCACCATTTAGAAACGCGCTCTTCACATCCATTTGATATAACTTGAAGTTCTTGTGAGCGGCGTAAGCTAGAAATAATCTGATAGCTTCAAGTCTTGCTACGGGCGCAAAAGTTTCATCGTAGTCAATTCCTTCTTCTTGCCTATAACCTTGTGCAACCAACCTTGCCTTGTTTCTTGTGATGGTTCCATTCTCATCCATCTTGTTCCTAAACACCCATTTCGTACCAATCACTCCATGATCATTTGGTCTTGGAACTAGAGTCCAAACCTTACAACGTTCAAATTGATTGAGTTCTTCTTGCATTGTAACAACCCAATTAGGATCTTGGAGCACTTCATCAGCCTTCTTCAGTTCAATTTGAGAGATAAAAGCAGTGTAAGCATCAAAGTTTGTAGCTCTCCTTGTACGAACACCAACTTGTAGATCACCGATGATATTAGCAATTGGGCGACCTCTAACTTCACGAATTTCAGGAGGTAAGTTAGGTTGAGTCTTAGTAACTTGAAGGTCTTAAATTGGTACATCTTCACCAGATTCAAAGTCATTAAAATTTGGGGGTTGAACTGGCTCAGAATCGAAATTTAGGTTAACACCAGATGCAGCAGTAAAAATAGGCGCGTGAGAGGAATCATGAGGCGCATCATTGGAATGAGGCAAAATAGAGGATTCACCAGGCGTATTATAAATTGAATTAGGCACATTTGATGTAGATGGATTTCCTTGTGTTGATAGATTCTGATCTTGAGTGGGTGCAACATGAATAGGAGCACCTGTATCATTTAGCTCAACAGAATCATCAGCACCATTTGGAGCCAAATGTGGCTCAAGGAGAGAATGTTCATCAAACGTAACATGTACAGATTCAACTATCACTAAAGTAGATCTATTAAAAACACGAAAAGCTTTAGAGTGTTTAGCATACCCAACAAAAATACCTCCGTCGGCTTTGGCATCGAATTTACCTCTATGTTCGTTTCTGTTGTAGATGATATAACATTTGCAACCAAAGATATTGAAGAATGCAATGTTGGGAGTTCTACCACGCCAAAGTTCATACGGAGTCTTGTTGTAAAGTTTGTTGATGAGGGAACGATTTTGAGTAAAACATGCAGTGTTGATAGCTTCTTCCCAAAAATACTTAGGCAATTTAGCTTCAGCTATCATCGTCTTTCCCGCTTCAATCAACGTCCTATTCTTTCTTTCAATAACGCCATTTTGTTGAGGGACTCCGGCGGTTGAAAAGTTGTGATCTATCCCATGATCTTCACAATATCGAGCAACACCGTTGTTTTTGAATTCTGTTCCATTGTCGGATCGAACACTAACGATGTCATCTTCTTTTTGGGTTTGGAGCAGTCTGAATAAGGTGGTCAAAATGTCGTAACAATCGTCTTTTGAGATCATCATTTCCACCCATGTATATCTTGAATAATCATCCACCACAACTAGAGTATACTTGTTCTTTCGAATACTTGCAGTGGTGACTGGTCCAAATAGATCAATGTGAAGCAGTTGCAAACATCTAGAAGTTGAAGGATTGGTCTTGCTGGAGAAAGATTTCTTCGGTTGTTTGCCAAGTTGACACGCGGCGCACTTCTTGTCATGATGATCAGCAACCTTGGGGAGTCCTTTAACAAGGTTATTTCTGCTGAGTTTAGATATATATTTGAAGTTCAAGTGTCTTAAGCGCTTGTGCCACAACCAACTATTTTCGTTCACACTTTTTGCTACAAAACAAATATTAGTACTAGAGTTCATACCATGGAAATCAATAATGTAAATATTTGTCTTACGATATCCCGTGAGTAATGTAGCTCCAGTTTTGCCATTCTTGATAAGACATTGAGTTGAGGTGAAATGGCATTCTAATCCTTTGTCGCAGAATTGAGATATGGATAATAAATTGTGCTTGAGCCCTTCGACGAGAGAGACTCTTTCAATGCACACTTTGCCTTTCTTGAGCTTTCCATATGCAACAACTTGACCTTTGTTATTATTACCAAATGTTACTGAGGGACCTCTTTCTTCATGGACATCTTCTAATAAGGATTCATCTCCATTCATGTGTCTTGAACACCCACTATCGAGAATCCATTCATAATTTCTAGCTTTTGAAGATCCAGCCATGAAACAAAGAACCTGAAATATAGACATTTAAGCAGGTCCCCTTTGTTCCTTTTGGGTCCTAGGGTTAGCAACTTTTGACAACCCACTCTTGCTTGACCTTAGGGTTTTTACATCCTTTGGCATTGGGAGTGAATCGCAAAAGGCATTCCACGGCCTTGTGTCCTGAACAATCACAAATGGAACAATGATGAAAGCCACCAATCACATGAGTTTTCACAAACTCTTTACTTTTCTTTGGGATAGCATTCTTCTTTGGGTCAGATGGACTAGCCTTAACAAAATCCTTCTTTTGAAATTTTGGAGCGCTTGATCTAAGAGGGCGCATATGGCTAGGAGGCGCACGGCGATGAGGCACGTGGCTTCTAGGCGCATAATGAGCACTCGGAGAAGGAGCGCGCTTTGTTTCAAGAGGGATTTTGCTAGAGGATGATTCATCTGTAGCTATATCTTTCCCATTAGCTTTCCCAAATTGCTTCGTTAGGTAGACATAATGGAATGTTTGTCTCTTGACTTTTTCCTGTCCTTTACCCATTGAATTAGAATGTTTTTCCTTGGGAATTTCAAAGGTTTGCTGGTTTGTAAATTCACTATCTCTTTCAGCACAGACATCACATTTAAATTTGTCACTAGTTGATGAGAATCCCAAGCCGCTTTTATCACCACTGACTTTTTGGGACTCAAATATATTCTCCATAGTGACACGAGAATTGGACCACTCATTTGTAATCTTTTTAAGATCAGTAATTTGAGGAACCAATTCATCGTTTTGAACTTTAAGAAGTGAGTTCTGTTCTGTTAGAAAAGTGTTTTTAATAGTAAGAGGAGTCATGCTCTTTATCTGCTCCTTAAGGAGGGTGAGTTCAGATTTAAGTAGAGATTTCTCGGTCTTAAGCTGGGAAATTTCATCACATGATAGTGCTAAAGCTTCCTTCATACTATCAAATCTAGTGATTACCTTTTCAGCCTTTTTGAACAATTTTTCTTGTTCAGCAATCACTTCATCATCATTGATTTTGGAGATTGGAGCAGTTGGTTCAACTTGAGGTCTAATGTATGCTTCTTTTCTTAACTTGTTTCTTGCACTAAGATCACATCGTGAGAATAACAATCCACTATCGCTTTGAGCCGGAGTGAGAAATCCTTGTTCAACGAGCTCGCTGATGGTTGGTCCTTTCTTCCTTTTCACTTCTTGAAAACCTGCAGATTTCTTGATAGGTTTATTCAAAGCATTCATATCAGGAACATCCTTGGAGAAGTCATCATCAGAATCATAAGTATCAACTTCATCATCATTTGCCATCAAACAAACGAGTCCATCATCGGAATCTTCATCGCTCTCATCTGAGTCTGTTTCAATCCAAGTGTTCTGCTCATTTGCTGGTGCTTCTTCTTCCGCAACCATTCCCTTGTGTCGAGTGAATTTGGGAGTGAACTTGGGAGTATGGCTGCTCTTCTTCTGCATATATTCAAATTTTGGAGTTGGGTAGCTTGAAGCAAAGTGTCCTGGTTTCCTGCAATTAAAACAAACAAGGTCTTCTTTTCTTTTTGAGTCACTGCTCCTCGTGAACTTTGGAGGAGCTCTGCTGGTAGATCCTTGAAATTTGCTGGTTGAGCCGGGCTTGGTAAATTTTCTAAACTTCTGGAATCTCTTCACAAATAAAGCGAAGTATTCATTGTCCATGTCCAATAGCTCAGAAGTAGAAATTTTTGGATCTGAACTTTTCTCATCTTGTACCGGCGCAGGAGCAGGCGCAGGTTCTCTGTGCGCCACCATAGCCATAGATTTTGACTTTCCTTCAGTTTCGCTGATTCGTTGGAGTTTGAGCTCATAAACCTTGAGATTTGCATAAAGGTTCCTTAAAGTCCAAACGTCTAAAGTTCCGGCGTCTTCAAGAGCGCTAGATTTATAAAGATATCTGGAGCCAAAAGCTTGGAGAAAATTTACATTCAAATCTTTGTTCGAAAACTTCATGCCAAGTGAAATACATAGATTGATGATTTCACAATAGCGTTCATAAGTTTGTCTTAAGGTTTCACCGGGGAGTTGGGAGAAATTATTGAATCTCTTTTGCACTTCATATTTCTTGTTTTCCTTGCAGGCGGTAGCACAATGCATGACTTGTTGTTTCATAGCCGTCCTTAGAGTGCTTAGAAGTATGTTTCTTGCTTTGCCATCATTTGCAACTCTTCTTGTTTCTTCCTCAGTCCATTCCTCTTTTGGTTTCTTGACGGTTGGTTGAACAGCATTTGTGCGCGGATTTGGATTCGCTTTCATAGGAATGTAAGGTCCATAAACCACGGTGTCATGAAGTCTTTCATCGATTGAGTTGAGATGAGTTAAGATGCTGAATTTCCACACGTCAAAATGATCTTCATCAAAGACTGGAACGTGAGTGTAGTTTGTAGTTGCCATAGATTTTGAGTTTGCCATTTAGAATCGGCACCCAAGCTGTTAAGCTTGAAAAACGAAAATGTTTTATAAAGGTGTTCGCTCTGATACCACTTGTTGGTCCCAAAGGGAAACAAGGGTATGAAAAATAGCTAGAGGGGGGGGGGTGAATAGATGTTTTAAAATTATTTTCGTACCCTTGATAAACTCAATTGCAAATGCGCACTTTATCAAATAAGCGTTATGATATGCGCCTAAGTGAGTGAGTGAAATGCACAGCGGAAGTTAGTTAAGAACTAGGCGCAAAATGATAAAAGGGGGCGCACACACACTCTAAGTATTTTGGCTCAAAGTGGGTGAAATAAAGAACTAAGGCAAATGAGTTAACAACACAACACAATTCAATTCAATCAATCTACAATGAGTAAACAAGCAAATAGTGAGTGTAGATAATAACTTGAAAGTAAATGACAAGATAATAACACAAGCTATTTGGAGAGGTTCGATCAATGAAAGATCTACGTCCTCTACCAAGATGGTTAGTCTTGGATTTCTTATGGAGATCTTATATAATGAGAGAGTGTTACAAATTACAACTTTTGAGCTTCTACACTAACTCAAGATCTAATATTCTATAAATGAACAAATCCAAAACAATAACCGGTGTATCTCTAAAAGAAGGATCTAAGTGATCAAACTTAAAGAGGTACGTGTGTGATTTTAGTATCAAGGCTCTTTAGATCTTTATGATTTAGAGCACAATAAAACTAAAGTGTTATAGCTTGAAGATCTGGGCTAAGGATGAAGGTATGAAGATGTTCTTGAGGAATTCTGGAAAAACAAAGGCAATCTTCAAATCTTCAACAAATGCTTTGAGAGAGAAATTCTTGAAATTCTTAGCAAAACTCAGCAACTTCAAAATGTTGAAGTTATGGGGTTTTTATAGTGAACTTCCAAAAACTAGCCGTTGGAGATCCTTGTGGATAAGATGTGCTGTCGCTCGTTGATTGGAGCATGCATCTATTATGGCCATTTTGACACTCAACATAAATGTGACCGTTGTGGACACGTGTCAACAGATTAGGCGCATATGCATCTTTTAACCACCGTTGGATCATTGGCGAAATTTGAATTCTCTTCAAGTCTTTGAATCTTCAATAAATCATTGAGTGTTGAATAAACACTTTGAGGCGCGTTGAGCCAAGAGGCGCGTTGAGCCAAGAGGTGCACAGTATGTGTGCGCTAAACCAAGGGGCGCAGAGGCGCGTAACATAGCTAGGAAGAAATCCTTATGCGCGCTCTCTGAAAGGCGCATGGCGCGTAGGCGCAAGGGCGCATGGCTCAGACTGAAAATGTGATTTTCTTGAGAATCTTCATCTTCTTGCCCTATTTCTAAGCCTATTCTATAACAATGGACAACTTAAAAAATGAAGTATAAATACTTCTTACATGTGGGTCTAAAGTCCATGAAATAGAACTTAGGTGATGGATCAATGAAATCTAATAAATCCTATTACACTAAAATTGAGATATATGTGGGCATACCCAACAATTATGTTGACTATCAGAGGATTGACAATCGCACTGATGTGTGGAATGAGAAGTTCGTCCCTCTCTCAAAGTTCAAGCAGATGAAAGCAGCTGAACTGAAGCTGAATTTTGGTCGTTACTTTGACTATCTGCCTCTTCACTGGAACCAAGTCTATCTATTTCAAGATCGAATTAGACAAGAATTGATGGTTCAGGATGTATGGATCATATATGCCAGAACATTCAATCAGCTCTCCCAATTCACTGAATTTTATCCTTATCAGATTGGCAGACTGGAAAATGATGAAGACTTGCTGATGTACAATGATGATGAGGCTCCTGCTGATAGTCCTCTCAATGCTCATTTCTACCGATCAGTCAAGAAGGTCACTTTGGATTTAATTGAACAGTCAAACGAATTTCTGCTGAAGCGAGATGCCGATCGTCGTGCTGCCGAAGTTCTTGCTGATCAAGCCACTCAGGCTTCTTCACCTAGCAGCAGCAAGAATGTGTCTGATGCTGATGCACATTCTGCCGATAATATTGGTGCTGCCAATGATGATGATGATGATAATGATGATGGCGCTGACTTGTATGAAAAAGAATTGGTTTGTGCTTACAGAGTTGATGATAACTCTCCTTCCACTTCTGAGACAATCAGCAATGACCAGATGCCGATAAGAATTATTATGACTAAAGCTCCCTCTTCTGCTGAAGTATTTACAGAATCTGTATTGGTGAGTGAAAGTAGTAATGAAGGTGGACGTGCCGATGAACCTGTCAAGGAGACTCTGGGATTTCAAGTTGAGAAAACTCCAGATGCTCAACCTTTGATTGAGGGTTCTGCCGACCAACCTGCACCTGTTGAGGAAACTATGGACACTCAACCACTGGATGATATAGTTGTTGATATATCTGTTTCAGGAAGAGTAAGAGACTGATGAGCAAACTGCCGACACTCATCTTGCTGAGCAAACTACAGACACTCAGTTAGTAACGGTAACTCCTGGATTACAGATTGTTGAACCTACTAGGATTATGGAGATTGTTGAGTTAGGAGGAGGTACTGAGGAAAGAGTTATTGATCTTGATGCTGAAATCGCTGCAAGTTTGCAATTTGAGGAAGTGCTTTTGCAACCGCTGCTCACCTTACCGTCTGCTGATACCCCTCTTCCTCTACTTGCTCAAATTGCTGCTGATGTTGATGATGATAGTGCCGATGAAATAGATCCTGCTGATTATGTGGAATTGCTTGTTCTTATGAATGCAGAGCCACCTGTTCTTGCTGAAGCTGATTCTGCTCCACCTCTTGAGTACAATTTTGAGCTTCATGCCAAGGAGATGATGAGTTCCAACTGGCACACTTCAGCCATCTCTATTCCTACAAAAGTTATGGCCAACAGTTATTTCCTATTCATCAACCTATCATGTCTTTCTGATCTACACTTCAGAGGATTACCTCTCCTTTCGGCAAAGAAGATCCTCATTTCACCAAGCATAAGTTTCTTGCTGGTGAGTCTGCTGATGAAGGCTTGGTCTTTAGGCCCTGGATTAAACCGGACTTCAGAAGGAAGAAAGGGAAAGCTCCTAGAGTGTCAAAGCTCAAGGTAGAGAAACCTGTTTATGATCCTCTGCACTGCCTACCTAGGAAGCTAAAGGTTGGAGACAAAATTCACCTTCCAGGTCCATCTCCCAAGGAAGTTTGCATTACCACGAAGGGTTGGATGAGGAAATGCCTAATGATCGACGATGAGCTTATTGACATTCTTGAAGTAAGCCACACTGATCCTCGTGGGCTACTGTACTTAGTAAATAATGCTTCTCTATCTATCACATTGCCTATGTTCTTGAAGAAGCAACGTGCCGATCACTTGGTTTACACCTCTAGGCTGATGAATGCCAGGTTAGTGATTATGATTTTGGAAGGCATGGCTTGTATGATGTTTCAGCTTTCTCTGTTAATGTCTATGGAAGACAACATCATATTTCATCTACCAGGAGACAGGGATATGATTTTCCATCCTAACTATCCTCTGGTGATTGTCCATTCACTTTCTGCCGGTATTGTCTCCACTTCGATTTCTGCTGACTTTATCTCTGCTGATGCTATCTCTGCTGATGCCATTGTTCTTGCCGATGAGGATCCTGTACTCCATCAAGTTCTTCCTTTACCTCCACCTCCAGCTCCTCTTCCATCTTCTCCATTGCCTATAGTTATTTCTGATGATGAGATGCAGATTGTTGTTGATGATGTACAGATCGAGGATGCTGACTTAGAAAATATGGATTTTGACTCTTCTCTATTTCTCAAAAATCCCAAAACCTTTGCTGCACCGATTTACGTTGATAAGCCTTTCATCTTCAACAGCATTTATGACTTCCATCTGTTTGAAGAAGGAGATGACTATAATCAGAACGAACCTGCTAGTCGTGGTGATTTGGTTGATTTCTCCCATTCCATTATGGATTTGTTCAAGCAATCCACCAAGGACCTTACCAAGCAGATACGTAAGTCCAATCAGGAGGAGGATGTTATCAGGATCAGGACATCAGTATTCAATAATATGAAAGATCTGCTGAAAGACAGAACTGAACGTGTATTTAATCTGTCAGGGATAAATGGCTCTCTTTTCACTCAGCAGAAGACTCTACTTGCCGAGCCCAATGATACCCGCAATAAACTTGAGGTTTCAGTTGAGAAACTTACTGAAAATCAGAATGAACTTCTTTAAGCCAAGTTAAAGATTGCTGAACTTGAGGCGAACAACAAGATGTTATCTGAAAGATTGGAGAGTGCACAAAGAAGACAGAGCAAGGCGAAAATAAAAGATGAAAAATAAGAGGAAAGAGTAAAGAAGAAGGCGAAAAAGACTGAATCTACTCCAAAGGACTCGACTCCATCAGAAGATCCCAAGACTTCAGATCCAGCTGCTGATTCTTGAGTCGACATAGCCTATGATGTAGATATCTTATGAAGACCTCCATAGATAAATTTCTTCGCCTAATGATATTTTGATTGTGCTAATATGTTATTCTTATATACATGTGTTATCTGCATTATACTATGCTAATCCTTTTTGCAGATCAACACTTCTGCCGATTCATTGAACCGGCTTCACCATTTATTTTGGTAAATCCACCTTCTTTAGACATTTAGTGTGACTTATCTTAGGAAATGATTATACCTAGATATCTGCAGAAAACTTTTCCCTAAGATAAGAGACGTCCTTAGTATTAAGGGTGATTGGACTTAAGTAATTAGGAGGAGATTGTTGTTCAAATAGATTCCTAGACACTAGAATTACTTAATCCCAATCATGTCTACACTTAGGATCCCCCAATTTTATTAGAACCTCTTTAGGTACCCTTAGGATTCTTTGTGATCTGCACAGGTGTATTACATCTCTTCAAACAAGACAAACCAGTAAGAGGAAGCAAATCAGCAAACCAGTAAATAAGTTGCTGATCAACTCTATTCTCAACATACGACAAGTTGCCGATCAACTTGCTACACAAGTTGCCGATCAACTCCATTCTCAACATGCCGATAAAGAAAGACAGTATGTACTGTCAGTCAGGTTACATTGTTCCATCTTAAAGTTAACCTTGCTGATTGTCCCTGTCCTTTCATACTATTTTATCAAATAGTGGTTTACCTGCTCTGTAGTGATTACTGCGCCGTCTGACACATAGCTACTTTTAGCTATACTCTGTCTCTACTTGCTTTTGCAGGTAACCGGTTGAGACAAAGGGGTCTTTACCCATCAGAATTTTCCAAGCATGCGTGTACAACAAATATTCACCATTAATGCTCAAGATACCGCATTAAATGCTCCTCACCTACCCAGCTGGAAATTCAAATATTATCCTTCTTCAACAAGCTATGACATCTGCTCCTCTTATAAATAGAGGACTTGCTGTATTGAAGAAGGTTGGTGCATTGAAGAGAGTTGATTGTTGAAGCATTCATTGAAGCTCAACATTCCGTCCAGATAATCATTAGACATTAATAGGACATACACTCGTGCACAAACTCATCACTTTGTTAATATTCCCAAGTTATTCTTATATAAGGAATATTGTGATCGAGTTATTCACACACCCACCTGAGTGAGATAAGTTCTTTTGAACTTGCCGCTCAAAAACACTTGGTCAGTATTTGTTTTACGATTCATTAGAAATTTCTAGAACTTAGTCTTTGTATACCGGCAAAGCCATGCTTGTAATAGACTATAAATATCTAATAGTACTCTTAATCCAAATCCATGTTCTGACCAAACTTGGTAGAGGACGTAGCAGTATTTACACTGTGAACCTCTCCAAATCTCTATGTCTCTTGTCAGCTACTTTATTCTTGCCGGTTGAAAATCTCTCACCAGCTGATCTAACTATTCACACTGATTCATTGTATTTTCCTTTGACCAATCTCTTGAAACTGCATTGAACTTTTGGAAACAACTTTGTGTTTAAACTAAGCTCTGAAAAACCATTTCTTACCGATTTAAGTATGAGTTAAAACTTAGACATATCTTCTCCGCTGTGCTTACTGATAATAGTTTGCAAACTGATAAGTGACTTTGCATTTATAAAAGTGTTTCTTGAAAAGTTTTAAAAAAGGCTATTCACCCCCCCCACCTCTAGCCTATTTTCCTACCAATTGGGCCTAACAAACATGAACAATATTTGCGAATGGTTTTGTCTGGGCTCCGAGGGAAGCAGTTATTTGTGAAATTTTCTGGGTTTAGCGGAGTATTATCAAAGATTTATTGAGGGATTTTCTAAGATTATTACACCATTCACTCAGTGGACTTAAAAGAATGTACCATATATGTGGGATGAAAAATGTCAAGTCAGTTTTGAGGAGTTAAAGAAGAGGTTGACCACTGCTCCTATTCTTGCACTGCCTAATGGAAATGATGAATTGGTGATTTATAGTGATGCTTCAAAATAAGGCTTGGGGTGTGTTCTAATGCAAAGTGGGAAGGTAATTGCGTATGATTCAAGGAAGTTAACTCCTAATGAGCAGAATTATCCAACCCATGACATGGAGCTTGCAACTATTGTTTTTGCGTTACACAAATGGAAGCATTATCTATATGGATCAAAGTTTGAGATTTTCACAGATCATCAGAGTTTGAAGTATCTTTTCTCCCAGAAAGAGTTGAATAATAGACAACGAAGATGGATGGAGCTGTTGAAGGATTATGATTGCACCATTTCTTATCATCCGGGCAAAGCAAATGTGGTAGCTGATGCTATTAGCCGGAAGTCTTATGTAGCTTCATTGATGATACGGGAATGGAAGATGTTAGAGGATGCTCGAGATTGGTGTCCTTATGAGTCGAGGCATGGGGCTATATTTGCAAATATCAGAATATTACCAACCTTAATTCAACAAATAAAGGATGCTCAGAAAGATGATCCCGAGTTAGTGAAGGTTGTGGGAAAAATCAAAGATGGCAGATTTGAAGACTTTTTTCTCAGTTCTGAAGGAGTATTGACTTTCAGAGGTAGATTGTGTGTTCCTAATGTTGATGGGATTAAACTTCAAGTTCTCGAGGAAGGCCATAAGTTGAGGTATACTATTCATCCCGGGAGCACCAAAATGTATCAAGATTTGAAACAACACTTTTGGTGGAACAACATGAAGCGGGAGATAGCGGATTATGTGTCAAAGTGTTTGACTTGTCAGCAAGTGAAAGCTGAACATCAAAGGCCCGCGGGATTACTTCAACCATTAGAGATTCCGGAATGGAAGTGGGAACATGTTACTATGGAGTTTGTGATAGGGTTACCTCGTACTAGAAGAAGGCATGATGCAGTTTGGGTGATTGTAGACAGATTGACAAAGTCTTCTCACTTTCTACCTATTGAGATTGGCTATTCGATGGAAAAGTCATAATGGGCCTTTTAAAATTATAGAAAGAGTTGGAAATCTTGCGTACTATCTTGAGTTTCCATCTTCTTTGGGTAAATTCATAACGTACTTCATATCTTCGTGCTTCGTAAAAAAAAATTGTATGATCCATCTCATGTGTTATCAGAGATACAAGAGGATCTAGAACCCGGTATATCCTAAGAGAAGCATCCAGTTCAGGTGATTAATTCTAAAGTTCAAGAATTGAGAACTAAGAGTATTCCTCTTGTTAGGATTTTGTAGAGGAACCATGATGTGGAAGAATCTACTTGGGAGCTTCGGGAGGAAATGGAAAGGAAATAACCTTGGTTGTTTGATTCGTTTGGTAAGTTACCCTATTCGGGACAAATTTTCTTTAAGGGGGAGTGATTGTAACGACCCTAAAACCCGTCCATATTTATTTTATATTTTTAGGGGTTTTAAATTGATATTATGTGTTGCATCATATTTTATGATTTGCACATCTTACTTGATTATTTGTGTTATTTACTTAGTTAGTAGTAATAATGATTAAAGGAGTTAAATGATTAAGTTGAAACTTTAGAGTCCTTTGTGAAAATATAAGTTAAGGGGCTTAAGTGTTGAAAATGAAAGTCCAGTGATCAAAGTATAAAAATGGGTAAAAAAATCTTACACTTATCTTTCTCTTTTCTCCCTCTGTGTGCATACTTCCCAGAACAACTTTCTCTCGTACTTTCGTTAGGGTTAGGAGAAAAAGGTAAGTTCAACCTATTTTGATTTAATTATTTTTATTTAGTTATCTGTTTTAAAAACTAATTATATAAAAATGATTAGGGCGTTGAGTAGGTCATTTCTACCCGAACAAAACTTATTTCAGCGATACTTTTTCCAGAAATAGGTAAGTTACTAATTCACCTTTAAATGTTAAAATGGTCATATATGTTATATTTGACACTTGTACTTGTTAATTTTGTGATTTGGATGATTTTTGTGATACTTGTAATTTTGGGACAAAGGGAGTAGTATGAGATTTGTAGCAAGAAGTGTTTGGTTTAGTTCAAGTGTGTTCCTGGGTCTTCTTTTCACTTATATGGGTAGAGAGTATGCTTCAGGTATAAGAGTATTAGTACTTTTGAGATGGTGAAACGGAGGGAGTATTATATTTGGTACTTATGTTGCTAATTTCTGGTTTCTGAGAAGTATTGAGTTTGTTAGTTATTTGGTGTTAATTTCTGAGCACTTATGTGACTGGAAATGGGTTTGATCGTTATATATAAGTTAGACTAAGAGTAAGGTTAGTATTTCTGAGAAGTTAGGACGAAAGGAGTGAAAATTTGGTACATTTAGGAAGTGGGCGACCTCACACAAAGTGTGGGCGACCGCACACTCTTCTGACAAGTTTTGTCTATGAAAATGGGCTTTTGGGCGACCGCACACTGTGAAGTGGGCGACCTCACAATCTTCCAGAAAATGTTCAATCTTTCGGAGGTCATAACTTTCTCATCCGGACTCCGTTTTAGTCGTGTAAACTATCGTTTTAAAGCTCTTCTTGAGTAATACGAGATAGGTTGGTTTATTTAGTTGAGTTTCAGGTTCAGATTATGTTGATTTTTCAGTAAGTGTTTTATAATACAAAACATTTAGGAATGGTCCGTTTGTGACCGAGTTTGGAATGATGTAACCGTTTAGGTTCATTTTGGGTGTTGTACATCTTTATGATGCTTTCGTGGGGTTTCTTACTTTGTAATCCCTTATGTGAGAAGGGTTTAACGTACTTGGTTGTTGAGGATCGTGTTCAAGTGTGTGCAAGATGGTTGTTTGACTTAATGTCATTGATAAAGGATTGTGTTGTGACTTAATGTCAATGTTGTGAACTCTATTGTGAGTAACGTGTTTACATCTTTGTGATGACTTTGTGTGGTTCCCTACTTTGGAATCATGCCCCGGTTGTTGTTGTTTAGCAAGTATTCATTACTGTGCTCCTTGTGAAAAGTCCAGCTGGTCTTGTGTTATTGAGTCAGGCAGTAGGAGAATTATAGTGGTATAAGTTAAGTTCACTATAAGTTTTTCCATTGGTACCTTGTGTCAGGCGGTGGGAGAATTATAGTGGTACAAGTTATGTTCACTATAAGGTTTTTCATTGGTACCTTGAGTCAGGCGGTGGGAGAATTATAGTGGTACAAGTTAAGTGCACTATAAGGTTTTCCATTGGTACCTTGTGTCAGACGGTGGGAGAATTATAGTGGTACAAGTTATGTTCACTATAAGGTTTTCCATTGGTACCTTGTGTCAGGCGGTGGGAGAATTATAGTGGCACACAAGCCAAGTTCGCTATAAGGTTTTCCACTGTTGCCTTTTCTGTTTCCCCAGTCCAGATTGGCCTTGGATGGGATGAACTAGCTCCCTCGTGTGAGCATTTGGGTTATGACTTTGTGTCATATTCCCCCCGTTGTTACTTTGGTTCTTATGATTATGGTTTGGTTTTCGGGATCCTGACTTCAGCTATTTATGCTGTTCAGATGGTTTTTTCAGTTGGTTTTCTCAGATGGTATTCTCAGACAGTTATGTTTATTGGGTAAACCTTGGCTTGGTATCCACCTGAGTGTGGAATTTGTGGTATTTTTGGTATATGAGTTGGTTTTATCTCTCATACTATGTGCTATGTGATACTTATGATATTGTTCTTTATGCTTATCATTTTAGCATGAAACGTAGTTGCATTTTAGTAGCTTACTGAGATTCATTCTTACCCTTTATTTGTTTACTGTTTTAGATAAAGGTGAGCTAAGGGGATAGGTCACTTCACAAGGGAGGACGTCGGGTTGATAATCCATTTTGGAAAGTAAGTGTGGTTTAAAGGTTACATTATATAAATGTATAACCTTTGGGGTAGTGTACCCGAGACTTTATCCGTGTATCACATGTTTTGTTAAAGTGTGGTAATTGTACATTTGTATAAGAGTGTGTAAGCCTTCGGGCTAAGTACTTTCGTTTGTGAAAGAGTTTGTTTGAAAGTTAAATGGAAGTCTTTGAACTTCGAGTGTGGATTTTATTAGACTTTATGAAAGTATATTTCAAAAAAATTTCTAAAAGTGTTTTATGACATCTTCCAATCGTGTCCCGAGCGTGGGGCCAAGTAGGACCACGAGTCTGGGGCGTGACATAAGTACTCTTGAAATACTCTATTCATAATCTCCACAAACACAGCAGGTGCATTTGTCAATCCAAACGGCATTACCAGGAACTCATAGTGCCCATACCTCGTCCTAAAAGCCGTCTTTGCCACATCTTCCTTTTTCACTCTCAACTGATGGTAACCAGAACGCAGATCAATTTTAGAGAAATAACATGCACCCTGGTGTTGATCAAACAAATCATCGATTCTAGGCAAAGGATACTTATTCTTAATCGTTGCACGGTTTAACTCCCGGTAATCAATACATAACCTCATTGACCCATCCTTCTTCTTTACAAGTAACACCGGCGCACCCACGGTTATGCACTCGGCCTAATCAGACCCTTGTCCAATAGCTCTTGTAACTATTCCTTTAATTCTTTAAGTTCCAGTAGAGCCATCCTATATGGTGCTCACAAAATCAGTGCAGTCTCTGGTGCTAGATCTATTGAAAACTCTACTTCTCGCTCCGGTGGTATTCCCGGTAAGTCCTCAGAGAAAACATCTTTAAAATCCCTTACTATGGAAAGAGATTCTATGGTCACTTCTTTCTTGCTTGACTCACTAACATACGCTAGAAAGCCCTCACAACCCTTCCTTAACAGTTTACAAGCCTTCATTACAGAAATCAGATCGGTCCGGACTTTCGGTTTCGATCCTTGAAAACAGAATCTTTATCCAGAGGGTAATTCGAAGTTTACTTCCTTTTTAAAACAGTCTACTTTGTCATGATATGCAGCTAACCAATCCATTCTCAATATCACATCAAATTCTTTGATTTCCAAGCTAATGAGATCAACCTCAAGCTTTTTCCCGTCCACTCTCAAAGGACACTTCCTATATATAGACGTAATAGGGATCGATTCTCTAGTTTGAATATCTATAACTAAAGAGTTCTCTAACGCCTCAGGAATTAAATTGATTTTCTTAGCCAAGCAATCATTTGGTATTTCTCATCAGAACCTTGCCCCTTTGGCGTCGTTCTTATTACCATCCATTTGGTTTCCATGACCTTTACTCTGGTACTTACTAGCAGTACTATCCTTTTCATGATCCTCAGTAGCCTTTCGCTTATTGCTATTCCCATCGCGGTTCTAGCTTCCCTTAGATCCAGTCGACTCTTCTCAGTTGATTTTTTTTTTATCTTCTCGCTTACTGCGATAACTATTTGCTTCTTCCTCCACTATCCTTGCCCTATCCAACACTTGATCATAGGTTGATAGCATTAACGTAGTAATTCTGTATCTGATTCGGTCGTTCAAACCATATTCAAACTTTCGGGCTTTCTGCTCTTCATCATCGAAGATCATTGGACAAATTCTAAAAATTCGGTGAATCTAGCATGATAGTCGTCCACCTTCGTACTTCCTTGAGTTAGAATCATAAACTCAGACACTCTGGCGTTTCGAACACTTGCTGGATAATATGATACTATCATTAGTATCATGAATACGAAACGTTTTCACGCACTCTCATACTATAGATCGTCTCCACAGACTAACATTCAATTTATAGGTCATTCACTAGACCACTGGTCGCTTCAATAAACCGTCACTATCTTCATTAGTCAACTTTACTATACCAATCTTACCTAATCCAGGTTAACTCTCGCATTTAACACTATTTCTCATGCCAACACAAGCATTGCTACTATGCTTAATATTTTCACATAAATAGGCCGTCCCCAAAGGACGTAACTTTTACAAACGATCGGTTTACTAATTCTCTGGTCGTTTCAATAGACCAATTCTACTTAGCGAAGACATTTCACTAGACTTTACTTACTATCAGGCCGATTCACTAGACCTACTTTCATTCACACTTGGCCGTTTCAATAAGCCATTTACTTTTGCACTTGACCGTTTTAATATGTCACTTTATTCTTGTTTCGATCATTCACTAGACCAAAACTAATTTCACTTTGGCCGTTTCAATAAGCCAATTAATACTCATGGTCTTTTCACTTGACCAGTACTTCTTTGTTCTAAATAGTTCACCCGCCATAAAACTTAAGAACAAGACAATTAACAAAGTTATTTGCTTAAATGAATCATAAACTTTTATTAAAAGGATCTTCTGGGAATAAAAGTAGACAAAACAAAATTCTAGTGTTTTTCTCTAAACTAAAATTAACTTTCAATACTATAATTAAATAACTCTATGTTCCACTTTTCACTCATGGGACAACACTTTTCCTAGGCCTTCCCTAGGTTTTCCACTTGGCACCTTTGGAGCCTTCTTAAAGCCTCTTGGTCTTCCTCTTGGACCTACGAACCGGTACCATTGGTGGTTTATCATCATCAATTTCAATTGGATTGGCTTCGTTGCCTTTAAAGTTGATATCTACTTCCTTGATTTCATCATCAGCTACCAATTATTCCTCATTTGGTATTTCGTTACCTATGAGTGTGGTCCGGTTAAGCTCTCTAGCCTTTTCTTCCTTGAGCTCTTTCAGTTCATAATACTACTGATAGGCCTCTTCTCTGACCTCCGGGTAGTACCTCTCATTCTGACTCGTAGTCTCTTTTACTTCTTCTAACTCTTTGCTAACATCTAACCAAGCCTTCCTATCTCGCATCCATTTTCCCCATGCAAGACTCACCTTGGCCTTTTCAGCTTTTAATTCTCCTTTCAGCTTGGGGATTTTGAGTGCATACCTCTGGATCACTCTTTGCTTATTCGTTCTATACTTCAAGTTCATTTTCGAGTTTCTTCTAAATCCGTCCATAACTTACAATTTGGACATAACTATTATCAGTACCATATAACCCAAAGGTATATAACCATAACCATTATTTGCATAAGCAACATAAAGTAATAACATTCTAGTGTAATCCTTCAAGTTTCATTCCCAAAGTGTTCACTTATAATCCTTTATATTACTCTATATTCCTCGAGGAAATCTTGTTTTAGGTTCTTTCCTAAAATAGTAAGTTTCTACAAAAGGAAAGTTTCCAAACTGAGAAAGTTTCCCAAAATGGAAAGTTTCCCTAAATAGCAGGTTTCCTCAATTAGTGCTTCCCAAAAATACTTTGTTCTTATCAGAGTTCTAAAGCCCAACATCGTTAAGTACTACTTCTCCCAATAGTCTTAACTTCTAAGTCTGAGTCTCCCAAGTAATCCTAAACCGGGTTTCTGATACCAACTGTAACACCCCAACTTTTCATAACTAACAATCAATAACTTAACTTGAATAATTCCCAAGTCAGAATGCCCCAACGGCTACAAATAACAAGAATTCAAACTTAAACTAACAATCAATTTCATAACGGCTAGTACAAGCCACTAACTCGAGATGGTAACTAACGGGAAAGATAACGTTCAACTCAGTTTTAACAGAAATCATAACTATTAACTAACTTTACTAAAAGGCAACCTCTACGACGCCCAATCCTTGCGACCTTCGGGTTACTTACTTGAAGCCTGAAGAAAAAAAGAGAATGAAAGGAATGAGCGAACAATGCCCAGTAAGTTCATACGGAATCCCCTCGGGTACTAAGAGGAGATAACCGAAACAGACGGTAACAAGAATTAACAACGAAATGATAACTCAATGATCAAACAAACACTCAGTTTGAAAAGAAACATTTAACAATACTCAACACAACTCATCACTTTGAAAACATGTGGCTACGGACGTCAGTTTCCAAAACACAACATTTTTCACACACTTTACTTTTCTTTACTTTACTTTACTTTACTTCATTTAGGGATTAAGCACGCGCTGTACCCAGGGCTCGAGTTTCTACTGACCGCACCCAAAATCGGTATATCATGATAACCTACGTTACTTCATCAAGCAACGCAAAGGGGTCCACATGTTCATCTTGGAACTATGGATAACTGTAAGGGGTCCACTTATCCGTTTCGGGATTATGGATAACTGTAATCTCTTTACTTATTACAAAACTTCACTTTAAAGAGCTTTACAAAACAAAGCTTAACTTTACAAAACTTTACTTGATCACTTTTTAAAAGGTGTACATCTCACTTTAGACACCAAGTCACAATACGAATCATACACATGATAACCCAATTGAACAACAACAATATCAATAGGGTGGATAACAAAGAATGGTAACATTCGCAGAACGAAATAGTTTTTAAAATACTATCTAGCCATATAGATAGTGTACTTTAACAACAGAGATTGGGAATCCTAAACAAAGGATTGAAATCAAACACTACTAAGAGCGTAATCCCTTACCTTAGCCTTGCGTTTTACTTGCTCGCTTACTCCACTTGTATAATCTACAAACATGAAATAACTCAATCTTAGATACAAGTAACGCTATTTTACTTTCCGTCCCCAAAATACTACTTTATTTTACTAGGTTAACCTTGTGAGTAATCTCTTTGATCTACTTTAGATCAAACTCAAACTAGGGTTATACTATACGTTAACTTTATACCCAAAATATCCCTTTTTGATCTACCAAAATACCCCTAGGGTTTAATTAATTTTATTCCCAATTAACATGTTCTAGGGTTACATTATACCCATTAAATCACTATTCCCAGATTACTATTCACAGTCACTATTCACAGCTTAATAATCCCAGATTACTATTCACAGTCACTATTCACAGCTTAATAATCTTAGATTACTATTCACAATCACTATTCACAGCTTAATAATCCCAGATTACTATTCACAGCTTAATCCCAGATTACTATTCACAGTACACAACACACACTAAAAACACCTTCAGAAACACACACTCACACACGCATAATACACACACACAGTAAACACACACACAACACTTTAGAACACATACACACAAATAGCACACACATAAACACACACTACTCGACACACACGCACACACTCACAGTGTATGCACACACACACTATTACTCATATATATATATATATATTCACCAAAACTAATACTCACTTCATCTTCCTTGTTATTAAACCTAAACTTAAACCCTAGTTCAAACATTGTAACTATTAGGGTTTCAAAATAATCAATTCATGATGATCATAGTTTAATGGAAAGGTGGAGAAGATAGAGATTATTAGGTCGATTACCTCCGATGAACCCGACCACCCCTCTTCTTTCTTTTCTCTTCTGCGATCTCTCTCTCTCTCTGCGGTCTCTATCTCTCTGGTCGCCGCCCCCTCTCCCTACTTCCCGTTCTTTTGTTTGCGGTGAGAAAATAAGAGGTTTAGGGATTTTAAAAAAAGTATTTATAATAAAGGGTTTTTGATTTCCTAATTAAAAGGTTACAATAACCTATTGGGCTTCTATTTACTAAAGCCCGAAATAACCCAATACTTACTCTTAATTACTGAGCCCAAAATTTAATTAAAAGGAGTTCGCAATTAAAATAATAAGAAGAAATTGGGCCGGGTATTACAACGATTGATGAGGTTTTCGTGAAGCTCGTCAAAGGAGATAGGTATTTCGCGATTCTGTAAGGTAGAGATGACATGGTCATATGCCGGGTCATTGATTTGATCTAGTATGCGATCAACAATATCATCAGGATCCATGGGGTGGCCTAGGGAGGCGAGTTGATCCGTGCAAGATTTGATGTCATGCATTAAGTCGGTAATTGAGCGAGTACCCTTGGTTGTATTGCGAAGGCGATCTTTGATTTGTTTAAGATGGCCTTTGGAGGGATTGGAGTATGTTTTGGTGAGGGTTAGCCATGACGCTCTGGTTGTGGGACACATAGAAATAAGAGGAACAAGGGATGGCGAGAGAGTACTAGAGAGGGCCCCAAGAATTAGTATGTCTTGTCGAAACCATGTTTTGAAGGCAGGATTGGGTTGGTTGATGGTGGTGGCCGGTATGGCAGGAGTGTCGGCGGTGGTTGCTATGGCTGCCGTGGTGATGGTGATGGTTTCGTCGAGTGTGGGGAGGGATCCATCTAGGTATTGGTATAAGTCAAGACCGAGCAAAGTTGCTTCAATTTGTGTTTTCCATGCAATAAAATTGGTGGAAGTGAGTTTGAGGATATGGTTGAGGGAGATCAGGATAAGAGGTTTGGTGGGTTCTTCATTGTTGGGAACAAAGGCTAGGTCGGTATTGGTGGCCATGAGGTGGTGTTGGTTAGGGTTAAGGGTGGATTAGGATTTGCCGGATGGTTGGGAGGGAGGAGACGGGTAAAAAAAATTAGGATCTTTTGCTCGATACCATGTTAGAGAACAATAATTGGGTGCTCAAAGCCCTGATTTCTATTGAATACATAAGTAGTTTAAATACAAAAGAGATGCCTTGGAGACTAAGTAAACTAATCCTAATTCAGACAATATTCTTAGACTGTACTCCCTTCGTCCCACCTTACTTGAGACTTAAGAGGTGGACATAATAACTAAGGAAAAACAATAAAATAAAGAAAATGTGTGGTAGAAAATGAAGAGAGAGAATGAGTGAGGTTAATAATAGGTTGATTGAATGAATTATGTGGTGGAAAATGGGGAGAGAGAATGAGTGGGTGGGTAGATTGAATATAGAATTATAAAAAGATTACCATTTTAGGAAGTCTCAAGTGAGTGGGACGGACCAAAATGGAAATAAGTTTCAAGTGAGGTCGGACGGAGGGAGTATACAATAAGGAAACTAAATATGACTAGAACTATACAACATAATTAAGAATCCTGAAGATCTTTTACTTTATCTTTAACTGTATCGACGACGAAATTGAGTTGCAGAGGAAACTTGCGGCAGGATTTTGCAATTCGGTCGTCCGGGCTCAGATTGGCTATTAAGACTACTTTTCGGAAAGGGAATTTCGCCACGATCAAGACACATCACTTCGTCATGACGTACGATGCTTTTCAGGCATCCGAGACCGTTTTGGGCTGGAAATAGCCTTTTACTTTTAAAAACAATTATTTTTAATTTCAGATTTTATTTCCTTATTTCGTTTGGTTTAGGGTTTTGGTTTCTTAGTTGCCCTATGGGTATTTAAACACTTTTCTTATGCTGTAGTAAGAAGATTATTGTTTTTATTTAATTGAGAGTTTTCTCTTATTCTCAGGTGGATTCCAAGTTTTATCTTTTCTAGGGTTTATTGCTGGTAAACTCTTATGTTTAGCGTTTGCTATTCACGAATATTACTTCCATTCTGTGTCATTATTACAGTACATCAGCAGCAGTATATTTAAAATCACTAGAAACAGAGCAACCATAAAGTAGGGCAGTCCCACATATTTTAGGAGCACTGTGCTATAAAAGTAAACTTAGCCTCATATGATAACTTCATAAAGCAGGGCAATCCCATATATTTTGGGGCCTCCAAGAAAACGAATTTATCCGTTTCTAAATTCATTTTTTCTAGTAGTGATATAAGTATGTATGAGAAAGTATACATTTTTGCAACTAAATAATCTAAAATATAAAGTGTCAATAAAATAAGAAAGGATGACACGCACAAATCAAGAAATGGTCCAAATTTTTTAACCATCAGGCTTTGGCCTGGTGGTCAGAGCTAATGGCTTCCAACTTGGAGGTCATGGGTTCGATCCCCCCTTCCCCCAGAAGTTAGAGAGAAGATTTTTCTCTCCTTAGGATTTGTCTCCTAGGCGCTTCTGCTGATGATTATGTATTGAGTTCAATTATGAATTAAATTTGAATTTTTTTAAAAAAAAAAACTAGTAAAAAAAAATAAAAAATCTGAAGTGCACGGGAATTTATAAAGGAATATTACTTTCAATTGTGATTACAAAAGACAATCTCTATAATCTAATTGCACGAATTTTTAAGTCTATTCAGTCAACCTAAATCCTAAATCTCTACTTGTAACTCTGAAAGATGAACAACTCGTTAAATATATGCTAGGGGAGAAGGTTGTAATTATAATCATAAATACAAAAAGCCTTGGGAAGGAGTCATATTCTTCATCTTTTCTTTCATTTCAAATCCTCTAAATTGCCGCGGACATATCCTTAATCAAATGCTATCGATTCAAAGACATACTCCTTCCGTCCCACCTCACTTGAGACCTAAGAGGTGGGCACAATAACTAAGGAAAAAGAATAATAATAAAAAAAGAAATGTGTGGTAGAAAATGAAGAGAGAGAATAAGTGAGGTTAATAGTAGGTTGGTTGAATGAACTGTGTGGTAAAAAATGAAGAGAGAGAATGAGTGGGTGGGGAATTGAATATAAAATTATAAAAAGATTACCATTTTGGGGAGTCTCAAGTGAAGTGAGACGGACTAAAATGGAAATAAGTTTCAAGTGAGGTGGGACGGAGAGAGTATATATTCCTAACAGTTGCTAGAGGGTGTATTCTTTTATTGATCAAATTGACAGTCATTCAACAAACTGTTAGGAAAATTCTGCAAAAAGGAACTCTAAAATACAGAATATATAATAAATAGAATTAAACTTAAAGTAATAAACTGGAAATGATCAAACAGAAACCAGAATGGAGTATATGTGCCGTGCCGTGTGTTAGACACACTGTCCTTAAGACTTATTCGCCCCCTCACCGTGAGTGCTTGAGGTTGCTGATGGACGCTAGTCTCCCAGGATAACTCGCGCGAACCGGATGCTTTCCTGCACTAAAGACTCCGTCGAATTGAGGTTGTGCCTGGACAATATCACCACAAATGCAGATGCAAGAGGAGGCCAAAGAAGGAATGACAAAATGCAACAAAGGAGAGGGTGTGAGAGATTGCTGGAAAATGTGTTTTCTTTCTGTGTTTTTCGTGTATTTCTGGAAGTGATTTGTAGCTCTATTTATAATGTTCCAAGAACAGTTCAACAGCCCAAAAATTAATTAAAAAGGATTAGGATAATCCTTTGTTAATTACTGAGATAAGACTTGGCTCTTCACACTTTGCATTCTAGTACAGATGGGAAGAATCTGATTTTCCAATAAAATTCTGACTATAAGGAAAAAATAATTGCCAATAAAATTCTGACTGTAAGGAAAAAATAATTGCAAAAGGTGAACTAGCGCGGACAAACCAAATTGGGTCCATGATTTGCACGCCCATGCGCGCGAAAGAGAGCCTCTATGCCATACAAGCTTGAACACTACTAAAGTGCCCAAGCCTTTATACTAGCTTCCTTTCACATTTCTTTCTAATGTGGGATAAAATACAATATCCCCATTTCAACCCACCAACTTCAAGCCTTTGTATCTCATTCATCCCAACTCCAATTTGGACAAATGAATACATTATCTCAATGTTCTCACGGAGTAGAACACAAACCCACAAACAACTTTGTCATTCGACAAATTATTTCTCAATTAATCAATACACAAAATTAAAGAAAATACTCATTTCGTTCGCATTTTTCCAAACAAACAAATATCAACAATTAAGCATGGCATTGGTGTCCCGTCTTCAAAACAAATTATCCAAAAAAATACAAATATATCAACTTTACTGTATATAGTTACACTGAAAAGTTCCAGCAAGAAAGGTGACCAACAAAGTTAGAGCATCTGCCACTCTAATAAAAAGTCACCGCCCTTTTCCCTTAGTTTTACTTTTACACTTCAATTACTCAACGCAACCATAAACGTCTTAATCTCGATATAGAGCCAAGTTCATACTTGTTCGACTAGTTTTTGGTCAAATAATAAAGAATAATAGTATTCCTATGTTAATTATTTTCCATGTTAAAAGTTATTATAACTCCCGCTATCCCGCTCGAAGGTTTTTGCTTTCCTTTTTAGTATGTATCAATTTATTTAAAGCTTTTACTTTACTTTATTACTTAAAATAGACAATGGGCCCACTTATCATTCTCACAACAAAAACTCTTTACCCATTTTCTTTCTCATACTTTACTTTTCATGCTCACAATTTTTTTTTCTTAATCTCCGTGAAAAATCAAAGTGAAAACATAAAATCGGGATGGAGGGAGTAGTTTCCTAGAAAAAACCATCTAATTTTCCTGAAATGCAGAATCCAGAATCAACTGTTCAACAGTCCTCGCAGCTACCTTGGCCTCTTTTGTTTTTTCTTGACAATTACTACGTACCTTCATACCGAAAATTAATTCTACTTCGACTTTTAGTTTTAGTTTCTCCCAAGAAAGAATATTCACATTTTTAACATTTAGGCTACAGATTCCGAATAAATTAAAAAGGCTACATTTTTAACCCTCTAATTGTTTTCTATCAATCAATCAATCAAGAGCGATTTCGGACATTCATATTGAAACGGAGGGAGTAAGACGTAAAAGTATGATATTAATTAAAAAGTTTTGAGTATTCGAAGGGGATATAGAGCTGTTATGGCAATCAATTTGATGTAAGCATGAAGCGGTTGATTTGAATACGTGACTCAAGATTTATTGGACATACCATGCCGACAAGTCAGTCACTGAATCCACATTTTTTTCATTAAATCTCAACCACACAATACTGAAATCAAAATGATGTAAGCAAATTCATACTGACTCTGATTGAAATTGACCGCTACAGCTGTTTCAAATCTAATCAAAGGAGACCATTGTATTAGGAAGATGGGGTAGATATATACCACTCCATTTTGTTCTTGGTTGACAAGTATATATAATTAGTCAATAAAGAAGACAAATACAATATTTTTCTTATCTCCAACTTTCCATGCTTACTGCTGAGAGTTCATGCTCATATCTTCCTCTGCTTATTTTAATCAGTTTTCTTACACACAAACCTAATCCAAAGAGCATCAAATGATAAAATACAAGTTCTTGACCTTACTTGCCTTGTTCTTCTATATTCAACTCACCCCCATAGTTGCCTCTGATGAACATGTCAGTTTCACCTACAATGGTTTCAAATCAGCAAATCTAAACCTTGATGGTGTAGCCGAGCTTCGATCCAACGGTATCCTGAAGCTAACAAGCGACACCAGCAAAGTCTCGAAGGGTCATGCCTTCTATCCGAATCCAATCACCTTCAAAAACTCATCAAACGGCTCAGCTCTTTCCTTCTCCACCACTTTCGTCTTCTCCATCGTCTCTAAATTTACTCCTTTTGCTGGCCATGGATTGGCTTTCGTGATAGCACCAACAAAGGGTCTTCCCGAAGCTAATCCAACTCAGTACCTTGGCCTTTTCAATTTCTTAAACAACGGGAAATCTACTAATCATGTGTTTGCAGTGGAGATTGATACGTTTAGGAACTTCGAGTTTGGTGATATTAATGATCATCATGTTGGGATTGATCTCAACGGCTTAGAATCTGCGATTGCAAAGCCAGCTACTTATTACTATGATCACAATTCTCAGTCCCGAAACATGCTTGTAAGTGGCCTTTTCTTACAAGTTTGGGTGGAGTATGATGGTGGTAAGAACCAAAACCAATGTCACTTTAGCTCCAGTTGGTACTAGAAAACCAAACGAACCGCTCATATCTTTCTACCATGATCTCTCCTCGATCATGCGTGAGAAGATGTATGTCGGGTTTTCAGCTTCAAGTGGTGCTGTCTCGGACTCTCATTATGTTGCAGGATGGAGTTTCAAAATGAAAGGAAACGCCAAGATCTTGATTTGTCTAAACTTCCTAAGCTTCCAAAAGTTCACCGGATAGAAAATCCAAGCTTTTCATCATCGGGCTTCCTTTGATTACAATACTTTTGGTGCTAATAGTGATCACATGCGTAGTTTATCATGTCAGAAAGAGAAAGTTTGCTGAAGTTCTTGAAGATTGGGAAGTCGACTATGGTCCTCATAGGTTCAAGTTCAAGGATTTGTATGTTGCAACTAAAGGATTTAGTGAAAAAGAGTTACTTGGTAGTGGAGGATTTGGGAAGGTCTACAAAGGGGTATTACCGGTATCAAAAACTCTGATTGCGGTGAAGAGGGTGTCGCACGAGTCAAGACAAGGGATGAGGGAGTTTGTAGCAGAAGTTGTCACCATTGGTCGACTAAGACACCGGAATTTAGTGCCTCTATTGGGTTATTGCCGGAGGAAAAACGAGCTTCTTTTGGTATACGATTACATGCCTAATGGAAGCTTAGACACTTTTCTTTATCGAGGCAAACCAAAAGTTCACATTAGGGTGGAGTCAAAGATTTGGAGTCATTAAAGGGGTAGCATCGGGGCTTTTCTACTTGCACGAAGAAGGGAGAAAGTTGTGGTTCATAGAGATGTCAAGGCTAGTAATGTGTTGTTAGATAGTGAATTTAATGGCCGGCTCGGAGATTTTGGGCTGGCGAGGTCGTACGATCATGGAGCGGACCCACAAACTACTCATGTCGCGGGTACTTTTGGGTACCTTGCACCCGAGTGTGCTACAAAAGCTACAACGTTTAGCGACGTGTATGCTTTTGGGGTGTTCTTGCTAGAGGTTGCTTGTGGAGAAGGCCTATTGAAGAAGCAGCACCACCCGAGAAAATGATTTTGGTTAATTGGGTGTTTTCGTGCTGGAAAAACGGGCATATTCTTGAATCAGTTGATCGGAATTTGGGTAGTGATTATGTAGCAGAGGAAGTGGAGTTGGTGCTAAAGCTTGGGTTGTTATGCAGTCAAGCTGAGCCTTTGAGTAGGCCAAGTATGAGGCAAGTTGTGCAGTATTTGGAAAGTGGCATTCCTCCTTTTGAGCTGTCTGGGCTAGACATTTCGTCGAGCAGTGAATCTGCACATCGGAAAGGGTTCGACATTGAGGACCCATTTTCACCCACCTACTCTGTTTTATCGTCGTTTCTCTCTGGTCCCCGATGAATAAGATTATTATTTTTTTTGTTTTTTTTTTTTTTGTTTTTTTTTTAAGAATACTGTATGTACCAGATTAAATGATATTGTATGTAACCGCGTCCGCGGTTTCAGGTGCTGATAGATAGGGAGTAGTAAATTGGCATTTTACGTTGTCCGACTGCATAGCAGTCACAACCAAGATTCTAAAAAGCGTTAGGCGGTCGCTAGGGCGCCGCAGCAACTTCTAGCGCCTAGGCGGAGTCTAGATGGGACTTAGGCTGTTAAGGTCCACACAATTTCCTTCTCCCACGTTACCTTTTCTCCACACCATCTTGGACTCTTCATCATATATTCTTTCCTTATTTTATGGTAATTAGATCACCTTCATATGGAAGGATAATCATTGTATATAAACAGGAGATAGAGATGATCTCTTAGGAGATATAGCCGAGTAGGGCATCACTACGTGTATATATGTATGTTACTGTGAATGAGAATAAATTCAAGGCGTTTGATAATTTACATGGCACCAGAGCTGGTTCCGTCGCCTAAACAAAATACCACCACGCAACCAAAACTCGCACAATGACAGACACGTCTGGTGCGAAGAAATTCCTACGGTAGTCGTAATATCTCCGTACTACATTCATCCCTCCGATAACCTTGGTCAAGTATTCGTCAGCGAGGTTCTCCGTGATGGCAACTATGGAGATTGGGAGAGTGAGATGAGTAATGCGTTATTCGCAAAGAACAAAATCGGGTTCGTTGATGGCTCAATTGAGAAGCGAGCAGAAGGATCATCAGACCTTACATTATGGAAATGATGCAACGCCATGGTCAAGGCTGGCACAACAGCGCCATGGACAAGGAGATTAGGAGCAGCGTGAAGTTTGCCGAAACAGCCAAAGAAATCTAGGATGACCTTGAAGATCGCTTTGGGAAGGAAAGCGCGCCACGGGCGTATGAACTCAAAAGAACTCTTACACTGACAAGGCAAGACAATCTCTCTGTTTCGTCGTATTACACAAAGCTGCGAGGAATATGGGATGAGATCCAGTCAATATCGACACTGCCAAAGTGTGAATGTGGTAAGTGCTCATGTGATGTCTCAAAGAAACTGCAAGATCTAAGTGAAGGAGTGCGTCTCTATGAATTTTTGATGGGGTTCAATGAATCAATTGGAACGATAAAAACCCAAATATTGGGCACAAAACCTGCGGTGAGTCTGGGAGTCGCCTATCACTTGGTGGCACAAGATGAAGCGCAACGACAGATTACCAACGCACGAAAACCGGTTGTTGAGCTGCAACTCTTCAAACCATAACTCTTCAAACCACAGCGCAGAGACATGAAGACACACATGACAAAAGAGGAGCTCGACGAGAGAAGCCAAAGTGTAGTCATTGCGAGAAGATAGGACACATCAAGGAGCAGTGTTTCGAACTTGTGGGTTATCCGGCAGATTGTAAGCGACCACAGAGATCAAATAGCGAGAGGCGCCACACTCAACATGGCGGGCGGGGACCCAGGGCAGCCCAAGTTCGAGAAGCTGGAGCCACAGAGCAGAAGTCCCTAGAACAAAGTCCGATTGCAGGTCTCAACAACGAGAAATATGCAAATTCTTGGAGTTCTTTGGCGGTGAGAAAACGACTTCCAGTGCACCCACTAATCCTCCAAATGTCAACATGGCTGGCAAGGCAATTATAGATAAATCCTGGATAATTGACTCCGGGGCTACAGAACATATAACATGCAATGGAGAAATGCTTGAAAAGGAGCGAATTTAGAAGGAGGGTGTTCCAGTCCAAATCCCAATGGTGAACATGTGCCCGTTAAAAGCATTGGGAGCACGCAATTACCAAACAGATTTAAACTGGACCATGTCTTAAATATTCCTGCTTTTAAATGTAATTTGCTCTCAGTTAGCCGGATGACAAAAGATATGAACTGTGCCCTCACATTCTTTCCTGACTTTTGTGTTATACAGGACTTACCTTCGAGGAACCTGATTGGAGTGGGTAGACAGAAAAATGGTCTTTATCAACTAGCGCCGGCAAGAAGAAAAGGTATGGCTTTGTCAGTCAACGCAACTTCTCAAGTCTGGCATCAAAGGTTGGGACATGCGTCAAGCATTAAGAACATTCGTTTTTAAATTTTAGAGATGATTCTGAACCTTGTGACTCTGGTTTGAGAGCCAAACAGTCTAGGCTTCCTTTTTCATCAAGTTCTATTATAGTAGAACACTTTGGGTTTATCTTATGAAAAACAAATTTGATGTTGCTTACTATCTACCCATGTTTTGTAATATGGTTAAAACTCAATTTCAAAAGGATGTGAAGCGGATTAGAGACAATGGGATGAGTTTCAGTCAAATTACATGATGGATTATTATTTCTAACACAGAATCACACTAGAAACTTCCTGTACAAACATACCACAACAAAATGGGGTGGTTGAGCGTAAGCATAGATACATTCTTGAGGTCGCTAGGGCACTCAGATTTGAGGAGGGATTACCTATTAATTTCTGGGGTGAGTGTGTTTTAACCGCTGCGTACATCATAAATAGACTACCCTCACCCGTTATTGGAAATAAAACCCCTATGAAATTCTTTTGAAAAGGGTGCCTACTTACGAACACTTACGTGTTTTTGGATGCCTAGTGTATGCTAAGGATAACAAAAGGGGTAAAGATAAGTTTAGTGATAGGGGGAGACGTTGTGTTTTTGTGGGGTACCAAATTCCCAAAAGGTCTATCGAGTATATGATCTTGAAAATGGAAAATTGTACACGAGCCGTGATGTAAATTCTTTGAGACATATTTTCCTTTCAAGATTAACGTGGATAAACAAAATAATCAGATCGTTAGCTAGAGAGAGCAAGAATGGGAGTCAGACATTAAACAAGCTGAAGAAGAAGTCATTGAACAGGATACTGCAGAAAACAATCCACAAGTTGAGTCAAACGAGGAAGTGATCAATGAGCAGTCCGATGAGCAGCAAAATCATGATCAACAAGCAGGCAACACCGAATGAGGAGATGGAGCTCGCAGAAGTAGCAGACCACATCACCAGCCTGCTCATCTCAAGGATTTTGAGGTAGACTTGCCACAATCTTTAGACCATTCGTTGCCCACTTCCAAATCAGGGACCTCAACGGTACATCCTCTATCTCACTTTGTCTCTTATGAAAGATTTTTTGATGCTCATAAATGCTTCTTGGCGGCCATCACATCCCATGATAAGCCAAAATCCTTTTATCAGGCTGTGACACAACAGGCTTGGTGCGAGGCAATGCAAAAGGAGATCCAAGCACTTGAAGCAAACGGCACATGGAGCCTAGAACCTCTACCACCGGGCAAACGAGCAATTGACTCTAAGTGGGTGTACAAGATAAAGTACAAACCCAATGGTGAGATAGAGCGATAAAAGGCTCGTCTCATTGCCAAGGGTTTCACACAAGTGGAGGGCATTGATTTTCACCAGACCTTTTCCCCAGTTGCCAAACTAGTTACCGTACGGACGTTGCTTGCAGTAGCTGTGAAAAAGAAATGGTCTTTACACCAACTTGATGTGAACAACGCGTTTTTACACGGTGACTTGACGGAAGAAATTTACATGAAAATACCTCAAGGTTTTGTACGGCAAGGAGAAACCCGAGTCTGCAAGTTACACAAGTCATTGTACGGTTTGCGACGAGCATCGCGAAATTGGTAAAAAAAAAATTCACAGAAGCGCTGCTCGGTTTTGGTTTTAGACAGTCCAAAGCAGACCACTCATTATTTATACTGGATAACAGCACAACCTACCTCGCAGCACTTATTTATGTAGACGATGTAATCTTGGCAGGCAATAATGATGTAGAAATGGGGAAAGTAAAGCACTATCTCAATGCCAAATTCAGCATCAAGGATTTGGGACAAATTAAATACTTTCTCGGCATAGAAGTTGCACGTTCCCCTCATGGGTTGGTACTTAGCCAGAGAAAATACACGCTCGATATACTTGGAGAAACGGGGATGCAAGGTTGTAGACCGAGTCGGTTCCCAATGGAACAAAATGTTAAGTTTGGACCAGATGATGATAGTCATGAAATATATGATGGGTTGTATCGAAGGCTTGTGGGCAGGTTGCTTTACCTTACCGTCACAAGACCCGACATCACATTTGCGGTAAATGTGTTGAGTCAATTTCTTAGTAATCCTCGACAAGTTCATCTTGAGGCCGCGTATAGAGTGTTGCGATAGTTAAAAACTAGCACCCGGCCAAGGTATTTTATTTCCAGCGAAAGTAGGTTTAGGCTTGAAGCCTTTTGTGACGCAGATTGGGGCGGATGTGTTATGACGCGTCGTTCTAGTTCGGATACTTTCTCACACTTGGTGGGGCACCGATATCTTGGCGCACAAAGAAACAGTCGGTCGTAGCAAGATCGTCCGCAGAAGCCGAGTATAGGGCGATGGCCACAACCGTATGCGAAATAGTCTGGTTACGTTGGCTACTTTGTGATTTGTGTGCACAACAAACTTCGCCAACATCATTATTCTGTGATAATCAGGCTGCACGCCATATTGCGAATAATCCTGTGTTTCATGAGCGACGAAACACGTCGAAATGGACTGTTATTTGTCCGGGAACGAGTTGAACGCAAGGATGTACAGCCATGCGTCATTTCCACTTCTCTGCAGGTAGCAGACATTTTTACCAAAGCTTTGGGATCGGATAGGTTCCATTTTCTCTGGGGCAAGTTGGGTGTTCAAAATCTCCACACTCCAACTTGAGGGGAGTGTTAAGGTCCACACAATTTCCTTCTCCCACGTTACCTTTTCTCCACACCATCTTGGACTCTTCATCATATATTCTTTCCTTATTTTATGGTAATTAGATCACCTTCATATGGAAGGATAATCATTGTATATAAACAGGAGATAGAGATGATCTCTTAGGAGATATAGCCGAGTAGGGCATCACTACGTGTATATATGTATGTTACTGTGAATGAGAATAAATTCAAGGCGTTTGATAATTTACATAGGCGGGGCCGAGAATTCAGAAATAGTTATAATATCCTAGGCGGGACTTAGGCGTTTCATGAACGCCTAGCGCCTAGGCGGGGCCTAGGCAGCCTAGACGGGCGTCTTTTAGAACACTGATCACAATATAATACTGCTACGCAGTGAAATGTCACTACCCGCAAATTTATGAAGTAGTGAGTGAGAGTGTATATTTTGGTAGTTGAGAGTTTTAGTTATGTTCATCTCACATGTTCTGTATCGACTTTTTTGGAACCAAATTGCCACTTTAGAAAAGCTTTCACGTTTCTGCATCAATTTCAGACCATAAATTTATGTAGAAGCTAATAATTGACTCACCCAAAAATAGGATTAGTTTGCTTTCCCTTGAAGGCCCCATGATGTTGAAATCTAAGGTGACTCACACCATAACACTATAGTGACCTATAAGAAGTCACAATCCACGAAATAAGTCGCTGATCCCACTGGCTGCTGACCAATTGAATTTGACCAGCTTTCTGCCCTTGTTTCGGAACGTGATCAAAGTGAAAATATCTTAAATAACTCAAGCATGGTTTACGAGTTACAGTAGGCTAGTTGCATGTTTTATTTGATGAGTTAAATATTATATTAAGCTAGTTTGTCTGTCATGCGGTCTGACTGCACAAACTACTGGTGGATCTATGTGGAGTGAATGGGTTCGAGTTATAGCATGCTAGTTGCATATTATAATTGATGAGTTATATACTGTATTATATTAAGCTAGTCTAACTGACATGCAGTCAGATTGTACATAGTGAATCTATGTGGAGTGAACTGGGGGTGATTGAACCCCTTTGGTTTTAAATTATTTTTTTTTATTAATGTAATTATTTTAAAAATTTAAGGATATTGTTACAATTTATTGAAGTTTATTGTCTTTTATGTGAAAACAAATACAATAAATTTTATTTTGCCCTTTTTTACTTAGTGAAATAATATTGCCTCTTTTGAAAATTTTCTGACTCCGCCACTGAACCTTGAATCAGATGAATCACATGTCCTATAAAGTAGTCTCACTGGGATCCATATAGAACAGGGTTAGACTGAAAATACTATAACTAGTGCGTTTGGTACGTCTTCACTCTTATGGTATCAAAATGTTGCCAAAAAAGCTATGGTTACAAGAGTTAGGCAAGCAACAAATAAGTATGAAAAAATATCAAACATGCATTTTCTTGTTCATACCAGAATATTCATTATGCTTAATAGCTAGGCATAGATATATATATATATACTTTGTACTAATCACGAATTAATGAATCGTAAACAATAAAATAATAACAACGATGACCACTTTGACTTTCTAATAACACAGTCAATCATCGGCCTCTTGAAGTGAATGATTCAGTGATCGATATCGACGGTCTAGAATGTTCTAATGGTGTAGCAGAACAACTACACATGTCAGAAAGCCTGCCCGAGTCCTCCCTTATAGCAAGAAGATCATCAAAATTTTCAGGCAACATAGCTTCCCCCTTAAGGTACTGCAAAACCCGAGACATGCTTGGCCTAACCGAATCCACAGAATGTGAACATAACAACCCAATCTTCAAAACCAATTCCATCTCCTCCACGTTAAAATCGCCCTTAAGTTTGAGATCAACGGTCTTCAATATTTCACCTTCTGTCCAACTATTTAACACCCAGTCGCACAAAATAACTTCTTCAGGCAACGCCTGAAGCACCACGGGCCTCCTTCCACATGCTACTTCTAAGCAAAAAGCGCCAAACGCAAACACGTCCGTGCTTGTTGTTGCTTTTCCTTTTCTTGCTAGCTCAGGTGCAATGTACCCTAACGTCCCTGCAAGATAACAAATGTCACTTTCTAAGTGACTACTGTAATAGATTAAGTTATCAGTTCATAAAAAATCTCACTTCTTAAAAAAAAAATAACATGCCTGCAAGATGAGTCGTTTGTGCATCCTTTCCATTATTGCAAAATCTCGCTAGTCCAAAATCGCCCAATTTTCCATTCATATCGCCATCTAATAAGACATTGCTAGCCTTGATGTCTCTATGAATTACAACCTCCACCCATCCTTCATGCAAATAGGCAAGCCCCTCGGCTACATCTTTTACAATTTTGAACCTTTGGTTCCAAGTAAGCGTAATTTGATTCGTGTTATTGAAAAGAAACGTGTCTAGACTAGCATTAGGCATGAAATCGTAGACCAAAATGAGTTCACCTTTTCTTCGACAGTATCCAAGAAGTCGTACCAAATTTGGGTGTCGTAGCCTCCCGATTGTTGCAATCTCTGCCACAAACTCCTTCATTCCTTGGCTCGATTCGTGTGAGATTTTCTTGACTGCAACTTGTACATTTAATTCAGGTAACTCGCCTTTATAAACTTGACCAAATCCTCCTTTGCCTAGTAACTGATCCAATTTGAACCCTTTTGTAGCTATGTAAAGATCCTTGTATGAAAACCTATGAGGTCCATATTGAACCTCCCAATCTTCGAGCACTTCCTTAAATTTGCGCCTTCTTTTCACCACGAAAACTAGAGCAAGAATCAAGAATGAAACTAAAAGTACTGATCCAATTACAGAACATCCAATAATCAATATCATTGGTTTCTTTTTCGTTATCTTTCTAACGAGGAGTGAAGGAAGCCTTGAGGTGTCTAGCTCTGCGTCTTCACCGTTCATTTCAAAACTCCAACCCAAAACATAAAAGATTCTTTGAGCACGCCTGTGGCTGAAGAAAACCCAACATACATTTCCTCTAACAAGAATGGCGAAATGTCTATTTTCATAGACAAAAGGGGACGGGTAGGTTTATTTACATGTAATGGAGCTAATCTGACATCAAGTTTCTTGGCTACACCATCATAATCCACCCAAGCTTGTATTTCTTTCGCACCCGCGAGTTTAATGTTCTTGAATTCGCCATTTTCATCTGCAAAATAGCCTGCAGGGGTGGAATTAACCGATACAATACTATTAAGATCAAGGCCAACATGATTATCGTCGATATCCCCAACATCTAGACTCTTAAAAGTGTCCAATTCTATAGCTACAATATGATTAGATTTCAGTCCGTCATTGGTCCGGTTGAACAAGCCAAGATGCTGTGAAGACGAGGCTGAGGCGATGTCTTGTGAAGGAGCAATGGCGAAGGCCATTCCATGGAAAGCGTAGAGTGGATTTTCGGGCACCATTCCAAAGACGAAAGTTGTGGAAAATGAGAAGCATTGGAATTGGATGAGTTCTTGAATCGAAGGGGACGGTAGTAGAAAGCGTGGCCCACAGCCCATATCGTAGTCTTGTTTGTGATGATCACGCGATTATCTGGTGATATTTCTTTTACACCGACGATTTCCAAGTTTCCGGTGAAGGTGAAGCCATTTTTGTCAGAGGATGATGCTTTGATTAGGAGAAGGAGCAGAAAATGAAGCTTAAAGTGCATGGAGTAAAGTTTGATGGGTGAAATTGTGGTGTTTTCTTGTGGAGAAATATTGTTTTAAAAAGGACATGTATATCTGAGAAAAAAGAACAAAAGAAAAAAAAGGGACATGTATATCTGATAAAAAAAAGAAAAAAAAAGAAAAAAAAAGGACATGTATATAGCAAAGGAATGCAAGAAAAGCACGTTTGTTCTCAAATAATCAAAAGTGGTGAGCTTATTGATAGTGTGATAGTGATATTAACCTCTGCAGCCATTCAAACTAGGTTAACACAAATCTTTTTAACTGGATTCGAACTCGTGATTTTTACATGGGAAGCTAACACCGGATACTGCATGAGCTAGAGCTCTTTGACGGATAATATAATGATTCAACAGTCTTATTTTAGGCTTTTTGATCTCTCATTAAAACGTAAAATCGTTTTGTTACCTCTCATCTTTTTATCGATAGAAAAAACGCATTTGTTAAAGATTGAATTTAGATCATTGTTGACGCAGTCTGACAGACGAATCGAGTACACAAATCTTGGATGCACTTTGCCACTTGGCAAAAAAAACTTCATGTGGAGAAGTCAAGGATTAGGGAACTTCCAAGAACATCCTTCCAAGTAAAGAAAGTTTATTCTTAAAGGAAAATAATAAAGTTACAAAAAGATGGCTACAAAATGAGGTATCATAATTGTATTGATGTTTTAAATAATGTATTAGAATTGGATCATCATTACGCCGGCATTATTATCAACTTTAACCCACCACGGGTCAACTCTAATCTGATACCATATTAGAATTGGGTCCTCATCCCCTTAAAAGGCCTTGTTAAAGGATGAGGTTAGCCAATCTATATAGTTCATCAATTTTAATCTCTGTTGCCCTTTTTTTTGGACGTTTGTACGAAGGAACTTTGAGCAGTAATTTGAAGTTAATGTAATCATTCTAATAACAATTTGAAAATTGTTATTGATAGTATTTATATTGGTGAATTAATAACAAGTTTTACAATTATATTAGAATAATTAAATCAACTTAAATTTATCGCTCAAAGTTCATTCGTATGAACGTTCGAAAAACGGTGATATTTATTCCGGGACAGAAGAAGAAGCACTACTATATTAGAAAAATGGATTTTTCTTTGATTTTTGAGGTATTTAAGCATGAAAAAAATGCTATAAAAATGACGTTTCGATTGTATTTGCCATGTTTATATTCATAGAAGTTTCCGAGAATAATGCTCATGATGTCTAAGTTTGTGATTTAAGATTGCGATTGAGGACAAAATAATGGAGGCTTTTGATTGTTCGGCATTGTAACAATAGCCTCCATTACAACAACAAAGTCTTCAATAAATTTGAAGTCGGCTAATATAAATTCGTTTGAATTCAATAAAAGAGAGAAAATGATACATCAGTAAAAAATTATAGTGAAAAGTCATAATGAAACTATATAATCCGTTGGATGAGCTTTTATTAGTGGAGCTCACAAAGATTTATTATAATCCAATGGATTACAGAGTTTAATTATGAGTTTTGACTATAAATTTTTACTATATATATATATATATATGTATATATATATATCATTATCCTTAAAAGAGATAAGAAAATAATGACAATTGGGGAGATATAAAAGAACAATAGTACAATAAAATGTGGTGAAATTTAACAAGATATTTAAAAGAAAAAATTGAGTATGAAATGGAGATAAATACTTTTCTATGATTTTTATTACAATAATTAAATTAACTAAGAATTATTCTCTATAATTTTTTGAGGACAGAAAGTGATGTAAAAAACTTTATAATATGCTATTTAGAACTAAAAAGAAGAATACAAACTTATAAAAAACTAAGAATTATTCTCTATAATTTTTTGAGGACAGAAAGTGATGTAAAAAACTTTATAATATGCTATTTAAGAACTAAAAAGAAGAATACAAACTTATAAAAAAATTATTAAATTTTTCTTTATAATAATTGATAATGAATAATTAAATATTAAATTAATGAATAATGGATTTTACAAACACAATATCTAATCTATATTGTAACTAAAATAAAGTAAGCTTCATTTACAACTAAAAAATTTCTCGTGCACTAAATGACAAAATTGTGTTTTTTTAAAAAAAAAAATATATTAACGATCTTAGTTAAAGAGCAAATAGCACATTAGTGCCCCAAAATTTCATATAAGTTGCAATTTAGGTCCTAATGATCCAATTTTGGCAATTTGGTGCCTAATGTTCACATTTTGTGGTGAAATAAGTCTTTTTGGATGATAATGGATGAAAGCTAACATAATTAAGGAAAATCTAACGAGCTTATTTGAAACTAACATTTCTTACCAATACGGTTCAATAATTATTTATCTTGACCCAATTTTGTTAAAAACTTTACAACTCCTAAAATTATATATATATATATATATATATATATATATATATATATATATATATGGTCGCGCTCCTGTGAGAACCATTTTATATGAGAACTGTGAGAACCAATCATAACCATTAGATTAGAAAAAAAATCAAGGGTCCAGATGTTAGATACATTGGATACATTAGTTAATTTTCGAAAAACAATTGGATACATTAGTTTTTAACATAGTGTATCCAAGTGCAACACTTAGATACAATACTTATTAACCTATTGTATCCAAGTGTAATATTGATTTTTTTGTAATGTAAGTGTATCAATTGTATCTAGCATATGGACCCTTGATTTTTTTTTTCTAATCTAATTGTTATGATTGGTTCTAACGGTTCTCACGATATTTAGGTTCTCATTTGAGCACTACCTATATATATATATATATATATATATATATATATATATATATATATATTACTAAAAGAATGTATATTTTAATTAACCAAAAAAAAACATAAAAAAATATCAAAGTAAAATATTATTTATCATTTAAAATAATAAGTTTTTTATATAGCAGTGAAAATTATAAAAATAAAAATTCCTTACACTAAAGTCATTTATAATTCTAATTCCTTAAGTAAAGGGCTAAAATTATGTTGTTGTTTTTTTAAAAAAGTAAAAGAATAAATTTAGATATTAGTCCATAGATAATAGCCTTAAAAAACTTCTTTTAACTTGAATTTGCTTGAAAAGCGAAAATAAAAATCAAACCTAAACTTCTACCTTCTTCGTCTCCTTCCCCCACCCCACCCACCCGCCACCTTCACATTTCTTTTTCTCCCATGCTTTCTCTTACTCTCACGACGCCAACTTGCCTTTCTGGGTAAGAAATGCAATTTTTAAAGAAGCTCGTTAAATTTTTCGTTAATTTCGTTAGCTTCCATCCATGACCATAAAAAAAGACCAATTTCGCCACAAAATGTGAACATTATGCACCAAATTACCAAAATTTGAACATTAAGACCTAAATTGCAACTCATATGAAACTTTGGGGCACTAATATGCTATTTGCCCTTCCAGAAACCGTATTTTCTCTCTCTATCTCTCTCTCGAGATTGGTTTTCCTCATCATCTTCTTCAAAACTTCCTTGATCCAAACCAATTTCTTCTTCTTTGATTTGATCAAGATCTTCTTTCTTCTTGATTTTCATTCAATTATTCTTAGTTTGATGTTTAATAAATTTCTCTCTTTTATGAGAGCCGTTGCTTTCTCTCCTTTGTGGGAGCCGTTGATTTCTCTCCGTAGTTGAGAACATGTGTTTGTTGTTTTGTTTTTTTTACCGTGCAATTGCAATTCAATTTTCAATGACGTATCTCGCATCATCTCAACACAAAAAGGATGTCATTGTTCTTCCTGCACAAAGATGTTTCGAGGGTTTTGGAATGTTTGATGGACGATTATTCGTCGACCCGGGCTCCATATCAAATACTCAACGCCAAATATTATCCGACAAGTGATTTGTTGAATGCCGACTTGAGGCAGTTTCCAAGTTTTTCTTGGAGCAGAATCTGTATGTTTCAAGATTTAATTCAAAATTGTCATTGTTATAGGTTAAGAAATGTGTGTATTATGAATATTTGGGGTGAGCTTTCGGCATTTGTGGAGTGTCGTCTCTATTTTTATTATTAATGCAATTGAAGTGGTGTCTTGTTTCAAAAAAAAGAAGACAAAATTGTATATGAAATAGTTACTCTCTCCGTCTTAACTTAAGGTTGCTTTGACTTTGCACTAAGATTAAGAAAAAATAAATGTTGTCACTATGAAAAGTAAAGTAAGATAGAAAAAGTGAGTAGGGTGTTTTTGTTGTTAGAATGACAAGTGGGTCTCATTGTTCATTTTAAATAATAAATGGGCAATGCTAGGTGCACAAAAGAAGTTTACAAAATGATGGATACAAAATGAGGCGGTGATATTTTATTGGTTGCATCGATTGTGGACCCGCAACACTCTAATTCAAAGCACCAATAAAATCTTGACACATCATTTTGTGAGCCAAGTTTTGTGAGATTTTTTGTAACTTTATATTTACCCATAATAAAATAAACTAAAAACCTTAAATTTGACAAAAAAAACGGGACAGAGAGTAAGTACTCCCTCTGTCCCTAAATGAGTGTCCATTTTCAAGAAATCTTTGTCCCAAAATGAGTGTCTTTTTTTAGCATAACTTTCTCCCTAAATGTTTTTTTTTTTCAAAAAAAATTTCACCGGTTTCTTTATACGTGCAAAACTAAATGTTTGGAAAAGAGATTACAAGATTATATATGAATATTTCTACCAAATTGTACAACAAAGTTGAGATTTTCAGTGTCCCTTAAAATGAAATTTGGACATTCATTTAGGGACAGAAGTAGTACTATTTTACATCACTTTTTTGGGGGTAATATTAACATTTTGAAATTTGGGCTTTTTGGACAAGACCATCTATCCTGGCCAAATGGGCTTTAGGTCAACCCCAGGTCAAACCCGGTCAATATGACTCACTGGCCGGACTTGGGCGATTTGGACTGGACGGTCTAGCCTTATTTGAGAGGTGCCGCATTATTTCTACTGAACCTTAAAATGGGTCAATGCTGCTCTTGACCCATCATTTCCCCTACTATAACAAAAAATCCATCCAATAATATACTCCCTCCGTCCCAAGCACCATCCCAGCAAGTAAGACCTTGAGACTACCCAAAATAGAAATATTTTATTATATTTATATTCAATCAACCCCACCATTTAACTTCACTTATTTTCTCTCTTCATTTTCCATCACTCATTTTATTCAACCAACACTACTATTAACCCCACTCATTCTCTCTCTTTATTTTCTACCACACATTCACTACTTTCTCTTAATTATTGTGCCCACTCCTCTAGTCCTACTTGTGTGGGGACGGAGGTAGTAAGAAAGAGCCTGGGGCGCCAAAAATCTGAATTTGAATTACGGGTGTAGTCAATAATTTTACTGGTGTGAAGTGTTGAAGTTGTTAGGCATGTTAATTTGCCAGTTAAATAATGTCCTAGTTTGTAGGGCAATTTGTTTATTTGAATAACTCCCAGATTCTTAGGAGAGTTTTTTTTTTTTTTTTATCATTTGTAAGAGGCTTGTATATAGCCACTGCTTTGGTTCTCTAATAATTATTGTGAAGTCTCTTAAGTTAATTGTGAGATTTAACATCTGGTACCAGAGCTCCATCATAGGGGCCTGATTGAGTGTTACAAGAAACAACAGTTTCTAAAAGAGTTAACAGGAGAGAAGAGTGAAAGAATCATGGCAGCAGAGAACAACAACAACTTTGTTCAGCCTGCAATTCCACGGTTCGATGGTCATTATGATCATTGGGACATGCTTATGGAGAACTTCCTCAGATCAAAAGAGTATTAGGGCTTGATAGAAAATGGGATTTCAACAACGGAAGGGGTAGAGCCAACAGCAGCGCAACGAAAGTCCGCAGAAGAGCAGAAACTGAAAGATCTGAAGGTCAAGAACTATCTATTTCATGCTATAGATAGAACTATTTTGGAGACCATTCTCAATAAGGAGACTTCAAAGTCTATCTGGGATTCGATGAGAAAGAAGTATGACGGCTCTACCAAGGTGAAACCGGCTCAGCTACAGGCTTTGAGGAGAGAGTTTGAGATTCTTAGCATGAAGGAGGGTGAAAAAGTTGATGATTATTTTTGCCAGGACGTTGGCAATCGCCAATAAGATGAAGGCGCATGGAGAAAAAATGGAGGAGAGTGTGATTGTTGAGAAAATCTTGAGGTCGATGACTTTCAAGTTCAATTATGTAGTCTGCTCTATAGAAGAGTTAAATGACTCCTCCACTATGTCCATTGATGAGCTTCAGAGTAGCTTGTTAATTCATGAACAAAGGAGGAGGAGCATTAAAATCACACTATAAAAATTCACCAAGAAGGACAACGATAAGAATACTATACTTGTATTATGTTTAACACTCTCACCCTCTTCTTTCAAAAATAACAACTTACACCTCTAAAGTTTTTTTTTTTTTTTTTTTTTTTTTTTTTATAACTACTCGGTAATTTTTTTTTGGAAAATCCAGAGTGTGCAGCTGCCCACCCTGGTCACACATTGGATCTGCCCCTACGTGGAGGGTATCTAAGAAGATTCAATTGGTTCACGCAGATATTTGTGGACCAATCACACCAGCATCAAACAGTGGGAAAAGGTATGTGATCACCTTCATTGATGCTTACAGTAGAAAAACATGGGCTTATTTTTTATATGAAAAATATGAAGCATTAACTATGTTTAAGAAGTTCAAGTTGTTTGTGGAGAAGGAGATTGGTGGTGTGATTTGTTGCTTGAGAACTGATAGGGGTGGGGAATTCACCTCGTTAGAGTTTAAAAGTTTTTGTAGCATGAACGGAATTAAACGGCAGCTTACTGCAGCATATATCCCTCAGCAAAACGGGGTTGCCGAGAGGAAAAATCGTACCATAATGAACATGGTGTGTACCGTGCTATCAGAAAAGGAAGTACCAAAAGAGTTTTGGCCAGAAGAAGTTAATTGGGCTGTCTATGTGCTGAATCGGAGTCCAACTTTGGCTGTAAAAATGTTACTCCCGAAGAGGCTTGGAGTGGTGTGAAACCCTGTGTTGAGCATTTCCGCGTGTTTGGGTGTGTGGATCACGTTCATGTACCTGATAGTCAAAGGAAGAAGCTTGATAATAAGAGCATCAAATGTGTTCTTTTGGGGTAAGTGAGGAATCAAAGGCTTATAGGCTTTATGACCCAAATTCGAAGAAGATAGTGATTAGCAGAGATATTGTTTGTGTTGAGAGTGAGAAGTGGAATTGAGGTAGAAGTGCAGAGGAGATGAAACGTGATGTGTTAGAGTGGAAGAAGACACCGAAGATGTTGATCCTAATAAAGAAGGAGAAGGTTTGGAAGTGGAGCAAACTCAAGAAACAAATAACTCAGCACCACATGAGTTGTTTGAGGATGCACCACTAATTCCAGATCAAGGGAGGATTAGAAGGCAACCATCCTGGTTATCCGATTATATAACTGGTGAGGGATTGTCTGATGAAGAAGAGAGTCATAGTCTGGTAGTTTTTACTTCTGCTCAAGATCCAGTTACATTTGAAGAAGCAAACAAGAGCTTGAAATGGAGAGAGGCAATGGATATGGAGATGAGAGCTGGGAATTAACTACATTACCTGTTGGTGCTAAAACGATAGGAGTAAAGTGGGTGTTTAAGACAAATTTGAAAGAGAAAGGAGATGTAGACAAGTTTAAGGCTCGACTTGTGGCTAAGGGCTACGCCCAACAGCATGGGATTGATTATAGTGAAGTTCTTGCACCGGTGGTTAGGTGGGATACCATCAGAACAATTTTAGCTCTTGCTGCTCACAAAGGATGGTGTGTCTATCACCTGGATGTTAAAAGTGCATTTTACATGGCGAGTTAAATGAGGTAGTATTCATAGATCAGCCTCAAGGTTACGAGAAACAAGGAGAAGAGCACAAGGTATACAAGCTAAAGAAGGCATTGTACGGACTAAAGCAGGCTCCCCGAGCATGGTACAACAGAATTGAGGCGTACTTTATCAAGGAGGGGTTCGAAAAAATGCTTATGTGAGCATACACTGTTGATAAAGTCTAGTAACAAAGGTGATGACGCCACGAAATCTGGGGTCAATGTGTTGGATGGATATCTGGCTTTTGTTATCCGGTTTCACCTATTAACACAACAAAGACAATGAAACCGTCAAGGTCAAGGCCGGGTTTTATCCCAGCTTAGACCCTCGGCGTAAGAGTGAGATTCTCTGAAGAGTCTAAGAACAAGGCGTAGAATACCTTGGGAGAGAAGTTTAGAGCTCTCTGTGTGTTTTTAGTGTGCATACGAGTTTTCATACCTGAGGGAGAGATAGAAAAGAAGCTTATATATCTCCCCTATTACCCAACGGTCCGATCGCAGGTCTAGGAATAGACTTTGCCAACTTGGCCACATGTCGCCCTGCGATACGTCGGCATTTCGGACTTGACAGGCTCTGACCAAGGGATGTCGTGATGTTGACACAGTCGGCGCCGAACATGGTAGGTGGTCAAGGAAGTCCAAGAGCATTTAATTCGATAGGAGAGTTCTGACTCAGTCATTAATGCTGCCTGTATTCCGGACTCGCCGAGGAGGCCCCGAGCTCGCCGAGGTGGCGAACCCCGGAGACTGAGAGGTGATCCAAGAGCTCACTTCGGCTCGTAATATCTGAGTGATGTCAGTATCATAAGAAGAAAGACGAGGTTGACCAGATTACTGGCATTGAACCACTTCCAAGGACAACTCCGGTTCGCTTAGTATCTGGTCTAACTTCTGAGCCCGGTCCATCTGGTATGGGCTCTTCAGTGGCCCCTTACTCCGAGCTCGTAACTATTTATGGTTAGAGCGAGGAGTAATCATCCTGGTTCTGTCGAACTTGACGCGGTAGAACCGAGCTCGCCGAGGTGAATGGTAGCGTAGTGGAATACACGTGTCGTTCATCGGAGGAGTGGGCCCCCTCTGTCGGTTGATGGTACGGCGCGTCAGTCTCTGAAGCGATGTTTTTTTTGGGAGGAGAGGGGCACTTATTACCCGCATTGATGAATTTCAAAATAATGATTCCCGCCTTTCCGTTTTCCAATAAAGTGTACTCTTGTGGTGGTTAATTTCGGGTTGGCCCCGACCCATCCTTCTTTGTATAAATAGAGTCCCACTCACAACTTCTCACTCTTTACGACTTCTTGTGCTTCTACAGTCTTTAGAGGATTTTCGTCTTTTCGAATTCATCTGGCAAAGCTTGATAATCTTTCCGAAATCCTCCACCGATTGCTCGTCAGGTAGTGTTTTATTTCGCTTATCTCGTCTTTAGGCTTCAATTTTTTCTTTTGTTACGATAGCCCTTCAGTATGATGAGTCTTCTCCCCCCTTCTTACGCCATCTGTCTCACCACCGGCGGAATTTATCAGAGGGTGGTTTACCGATGGGTTCGCCTTAAGGTAGACATTCTGAGGGTAATTGCTGCGGCATACTCATGGGGCTCTTGGACCCTACCCAGGCTGAAGGAGTCTCGGCCCCTAATCGTTCCAGCGGGTAAACGAGTTAGAGTTTTGGGGGGGTGAGACTGAGTTAGGGCTTTTTGTTTGCGCCGTCTTAACCCGTTTCCCTCATTCTGTAGATATGGCTGATTCCGCCAAACGATTGGCCTCGAGGGCGGGTAGAAATGTTGAGAACATTGATTGGGCAGCCGTGGGGATTGAGGATGATGTAACGGTGACTGATCCCTCGACCCGTAGAGGCCACAGCGGTCGTGCCGTTGTTTCGAGTGACGAGGAGGCTCGGTCTCCTAATCTACCATTTTTACCGGCCGCCGTTGAAAGTGGGGATGCTGAGGGCGTAGAACGAATTGACCCCATCTCCCTTGACGATGATGAGTCCGATACAGAGAAACTGGGCAAGGCGGAACAACTGCGGAGAATGGCCCCGGGTACCGCCGCTTTAGTGAGGCAGAGAGTAGAGATTGTGGACCGTTTTGAGGAACCTCATGAGTTGGCGACCTCGTGTCGGACGAGCCAAGATGGGGCCTCTTCGTCCTCTTCCGACCTCACCAAGTTGAAAGGAAAAGCTAAGGTAGGCCAGGATTCTGAACAAGATGTTCCAGGAAGGGCCAAAAGCGAGGGTGACTTAGCCAGTTTCTATGGTATTGATACGGGCCTATTCTACCTGTCGGACCTTGGGATGAGAGTTTTTTATGATGGCACTTCTGGTCCGATGGAGGCCAAGGACGCTCGTGAAAGCAATAGGGCTTGTATCTTTTTCTAGCCCCAATTTGATCATGGTCTTAGGCTCCCTTTGTATCCCTTCATTTGCTCTTTTTGGACTTTTGCCAATGCCTGCCCATAGACTTGAACCCTAATACTCTGAGGGTCTTGACTTCATTTATCGTGGTATCTAGGATCTTGGGGTATGAACCCATTTGTCCGCCTTGTTTAAGTACTATAACGTCCAGATCACATTGGGCTCGTTGAGTCTAAAAACCAAAGCTGCCACAAAGACGCCCATTCCCAAAATCTTCACCAAACCTATCAATAAGTTTGAGGCGTGGCAAGTGAGACCAATCATGGTGGAGTGCCGAAAGGGATGGGGATTCGGCAAACCCGAGGGCAAGGTGCCCGTCCGTCCTCAGAATTCAAATACCCTCATAAATCGCTGGGGGCTGACTTGACGATGGCAATTGAGCACTTTTTGATGGTCGACCCTGACCTTGATACTAATTCCGTTTTTGATGTGCCCTCTATAATTAATGATGAGGCCCTGCTTATCCGAGCCGGGGTGGCTCCAGCTCGCCAATCATTTCTTACTGCTCCCCGCGTTTCGGTTTAGCCCGCAGCTCGTGATCCAGACTGGAGAGTACATCAAGGGCTAGTTTTTTCCTTTGATTGTGATTTTTGTGCCAATAACACTCCCTGCATTGATCTCGATCTTGCCGGTCTCTACTCATCTCTTATCCGTTTTGCTTTTGTTCAGCTCTTTTGATAAATATCTGTCTGACTGGCTGTCTTTCTTTGGCTTTTGACCTTTGTAGGAGCGAATCCTGAGCCAAATATGCCGCCCAGGAAAGTTAGTAATTATGGCGCTCTTAAGAATAGGAAAACAGCAGCTGATTTGAAAGCCGCCTCTGATCGCCAGGCCGCACTTGGTGGAAGGCTGGATGGAAAACTGCCCATAATAAACAGGGCTGGCGTGTCCGTTTTGGCGCCTAATACCCTCATAAATCGCTGGGGGCTGACTTGACGATGGCAATTGAGCACTTTTTGATGGTCGACCGTGACCTTGATACTAATTCCGTTTTGATGTGCCCTCTTGTTAGTACCCGACCTGAAAATGAGTTTATTAGGAGTTTCCCAAAAATACAAGGACTTTATAGGAATTAGAAACCTTGCAAAGACTTGTCCCGGATTTCCAAAATATCTCATTTATGACAAAATCTATCAAATTAGGTAGTAAATGGTTTCCTTAAAACCATGCAGAAACCCTAACTTAAGAATCAAGTCAGCCGGCAGCCTTGGCCACGCGGCCAACATTGCTCCGCGTTGATCTTGGCCACGCGGCCACTCTTGTAACCGGCTTCAACAATGGCCAGGCGGCCAACCTTGCGCTGGATGATCTGGACCATCAGATCTTCCCCTCAGTTTACTATATAAACCAATCTCATGCTATTGGTTTAGGGGGATCCGAATTTGAGAGTTCTTAAACACAATTTTGCTCTCTAATTAGCATTCAAACCTCCAAGAAGATCAAGGTTTATTTCTTGCCAACATATGTAAGTTTTCTAACTTATTTCTTCATGTTCTTGCATTATTCTTAATGTAGATCTTTTATATTCATGTTCTTGCATGTTTATTAATAGTTTCTTCATATGCTTCGCATGTTCATTCATATGTTCATATATGTTCTTCATATGCTCATCGTGTTCATAGATTAAAACCTTATTTATGCTATATTTAGGGTTGCGATCTTCATGTTTGCATGTTATTTCATAGCCGATGATGATCTAGGGTTCATCGACCCAAGGATGGTCTAGGAACTACTTCTAAACCCTAATCTTTAGGTAATTCCCCCCTCATTATGCATGATCCCGATTCTTCTGCCTATTCTAATTCTCTCGAACTACGCTGACCTGAGCTTCTCACATTGAGAGGAACGTAGGCAATCTTCGGATCCGGTCTCAAACACTAACACACTACTAACACATTCATCATGATAGAAAGACCGATCATTCGGGCAATAGGAGTGATAACGTCCAATATTCTTCTCTTGTTGTAATTTGACCCCCGAACCCATTAAACATGCTTTTTCTCAATGTTTTGGCTATAACTAAAACGGCGTGGCGACTCTCATATTTTAATGTTACTATGAATATTCCCAAATTCATACACACGTATTCACAGTGGCGACTCCGCTGGGGACTGCTTTGAAACTTTTTCAAACTTAGTGGGTCTAACTTTCGTCACATCATGATGCTTGCCATGTTTACACATGCACACACGTGCCATGTTTACACATGCACACACCTGCCATGTTTGCACATGCACACTTGCCATGTTTACACATGCACACACCTGCCATGTTTACACATGCACCACTTTCCATGTTTACACATGCACCCTACACACACCTGCCATGTATACACATGCACCCTACACACACCTGCCATGTTTACACATGCACCCTACACACACTTGCCATGTTTACACATGCACACACTTTCCATGTTTACACATGCACACACCTGTCATGTTTACACATGCACCCTACACACACTTTCCATGTTTACACATGGACACACTTGCCATGTTTACACATGCACACACCTGCCATGTTTCACATGCACACACTTTCCATGTTTACACATGCACCCTACACACACCTGCCATGTATACACATGCACCCTACACACACCTGCCATGTTTACACGTGCACCCTACACACACTTGCCATGTTTACACATGCACAACACTTGCCATGTTTACACATGCACACACCTGTCATGTTTACACATGCACCCTACACACACTTTCCATGTTTACACATGGACACACTTGCCATGTTTACACATGCACATACTTGCCATGTTTACACATGCACACACTTGCCATGTTTACACGTGCACCTCACGCACACTTGCCATGTTTACACATGCACCTCACACACTTGCCATGTTTACACATGCACCCTACACATACTTTCCATGTTTACACATGCACACACTTGCCGCCATGTTTATACATGCACCTCACATACTTGGCATGTTTACACATGCACCCGTGCACCCCGCAATGTTAATACTTGATACTTGTACTTTGTATATACCTTGTATCCTTGTACCTTTGCTATTTTCCCCTTAGTATTAGGGTCAAACAAAACTCCTGCTATGCTCCTTGTACATATTTTCCTTCTCCTGCATTGCATTGCATAGCATCATCATTCAAACATTCAAAACTTCTCTCTTTTCTCCTTAAAAGAATTAGTTTCTTGCCACACACTACCACTAGTCCGTGTCAGCACTGCACAGGTCCCTACTACCCGGAGTAGTCGATGTGCAGGAATTTGTGCGCTACTGCCTCACATTTTTCGAGTCACTCGTCTACTCCACTCACCGTGTACGTTCCGCGAGCGGTGGGAACCTTTAACCTAACTTGTGTCAACCCACACATAGAGATTAGGACACTCCTCGGACCACCCATTTAGGATGTAAATAAATGCAAAACTTTTCGCAAAATAAAATGTGCATTGCATCTAGGCGACCTCTAAGGTCCATCGCTCATCCGTTGGGCCATCATTGCGATCCATTTGGGTCTAACCCTTCACCTTCGACCACCTAGGTCAACCTTCTCAAACTTTGACCGCCTAGGTCAACCTTCTCAACCTTTGACCCCCTAGGTCAACCTGTTACGTTTAAACCGCAAGTGCACGGGTTATTAATAGTATAGTATGTGCAAATACGGGTCGATCCCACGGAGACAACTTAATTCTAAAATATTTTTTGCTTTGGATAAAAGTAAAGAAAATAAAATGGTGTGGGGTAGGAAAATTTGTTTGTCACTTAAAATAGAAATGATAGTAAAAGCTATTTATGTAGGAAAAACTTTATTTTAAAGGAATTCCCGGGATTGGGACTCAAGTATTCATATATCATCATTCATTTATGCTCTCTTTTAGATTAAGGGTTCATTTTTATACAAGATGGTATGCTTAGCCTACACTACTTCTCACGATCAAGCAAGTAGTGTTTGTATTCTCATACTAATTATGTCCTAACTCTTTGAGAAATCCGTTATGTTTTTCCCCCGCCCTGTCACAAACGGGCATTCCGGCTTATCTCTAGCTGACCATAATTAGTAAGAATCCATTAGGTTTCTTATGAAAATCGGCACACTTTCCACTCAAGGAGCATCCCTAAGCCATTACACTACTCTCGTGAGTAATGAACTTAGTTTTGACTATATGGGTCCGCTAATCGAGATTCACCGCTAGGTCCTTCTCTCGATTAACTGGAGTTCATATAACCAAGGACGTCATCGTGGTTATAGGCGTTTTAGATTGATATAGTAAAATTGTTAAAGATGAAGAGAATGAATTTAGAGAACATAAAATTATGATGAACATATGAACACAATGAGTATCCAACCCCAAGAAAGAGGGGGATTACTCACTAGCCATTAAATAAAACATCAAGAATAAGAATAAAAGATTAAGATAGAGAAGAGAATACTTATTCAGATTGGAGAACTTAATGATGGAAGAATACTTCTTTATTGCTTAGGAACCCTCTCTCAAAATTCTGGAAATGATAATGTATACTTAGAATTTCACTATAATAACTTTACAATCAATCTCTAAAATATCTGGATCTTTTCTAAGGCTGTTGTAGCTTCTTATATAGGCCCTAACTGATTTGAGTGTCTGTTCCCGGATACATCCACCAAGAGGAGTGTCTGTTGGGAAACACTCTTTCAGAACAGGCGTCAAGATCCGGGCGGGTCTTCATAATGGTCCGGCCGGATCCAGTTGGTCCGACCGGATTTTCTCCTTGCCCCGGTCGGATCTTTGTCTTCTGGAAATTTGTTCTTGTATTGGTGAGGTCCGGCCGGGTCTTATAGATGGGTCCGGTCGGATCTTTGACTTCTGCATCTGATTTCTCCTTTTAAATGTTTTGCTCCCGTCTTTCCTTCCTTTACTCCCTTTAGCTCAAAATAGCTCCAAATAGTACCTGTTTTCTGTCCACAAAACCCATACTACACCACGCACATTATATCCGTAAAAGTAAAGTGAAATAATGCAATATGAGACTCATTAATACTAAATTGACTCTAAAAAGACATATATTTAGACCTTAAATGACTATAAAATAGCCATTTATCAACTCCCCCAACTAAAACCTTGCTTGTCCTCGAGCAAGCTTACAATTTTGAAGAAGAGAGAGTGACAAATGACATAAATTTTTGAAAAATCAAAGAAGGTTTCAATGCTCCCTCAGAATATTTGTTATATTGTATTGCCTTTACAAAATCATTTCCTTTTAAATTTTCCGTCCCAAGAAACTTGTGAGAAAGAACATAAGAGGATATTGGAAAGTAAATAAAGAATTTTGGATGTTAATATAACATGAATAAATACTATTGAACAAGAGCATATAGGAATAACTAAATGAACTTGTGGATTTCAAGTATGAAATAGAATTTAAGTTCACTCTTTGAGTGCTTTGTGAATAGGGTTTTTTATGCTTGGGAATACATTTCTTAAAACTCATGATTTTATTCTTTTTCAAAGATATTCAGATTTTGTTATGCTCCTTGAATCACAAAAAATAAGGCGGATGAAGGTAGTGGAAAATTTAATTTCATTAAGTTTTAGAAGTGGCAATTGAGTTCTTTGTAAATCATCACACTCTATAATGATAAATTCATTTGGATATTCGAGTGGATGATATACAAGAAGATTGATTTATGTTATTAAGTCTTAAAGTGGAAATGGAAAGCTTCGTGATTCTTAAAGATCATAACAATGTAGTAAATCTTTGGAAAAGAGTAGAAGTAAAAGTTTTTGAAATGTATATACAAGGATGTTTTATAACTTTCACAAGTGTAATGTATTCAAACTTAATATCCACAATTTCATTAATAATGTAATGCTTCTATTCAAGAATATTTAAAAGTCTATATAAATTTTGAAAATTTTTCATTTACAATCCAATATGATCCTAAGTTCTTTGTGACAAATCTCTCAAAAAGTAAAGTTTAAGAGGAAATAATTTTACTTAGGGCAAATTGTAAGTATAGATAACATTCTCATCAATGGGAGCATTGGCAAAATTTTTTTATTTTTTTATTTATTTTTTTTTTTTTTTTTTTTTTTTTTAGAATACTTAACTAAATGCAAGCAACAAGCTAACTAAATGCAAAGAAAAAGAAAACGATATAATAATTTTATTAAATCCTCCCCCCCACACTTGAACTAAACATTGTCCCCATGTTTTCATGAAAGTAAAAAATTGGACAAGAAAGTAAAAATGGGGACGGGGAACAAATAACTTATCACTGAAATGGTGGTGGTGGAGGTGGAAAGACAGGTTTGAGATGAAGAAGAAGGGAAGAATGAGAATACAATTGAACAGATCTGACCTTTTGGCGAATCGGTATGTCCTTTTATGCGACTGATCCGGCGGGTCGCTCTGGGATCCGGTCGGATTTATTATGGTCCGGTCGGATTATTTTTCAGACCCGGACGGATAATTTTCTCTGGAATCTCCAGAGTTGCTGGATCCGGTCGGGTGCTTCAGCTTGGCCCGGTCGGATCTAGATGATCCGTTTGGATTATATTGTTGACCCGATCGGATCTTCGAAAATTCTTCCTCTCTTTTTTTTTTTTTTTTTTTTTTTTTACCTACAAAATGTTAGAAAAAACAGAACATAATAACAATAATAATAATAAATAAAAAAACAAAGTAATCCATCGGTTACCACCCGATGATGCTTGTTAAACGTCTTTAGCTCGACGCCTTTTTGTTAATTGGAATGGCCATTGTACGGTATCGAGATGGCCTATTGTCTTTGACAATACGCCACTTCTTCTCCGGTGGATTGTTTAGGGCCCTATGATCAGTACATATGCGCCATCATTCTTTGACGGGATTAATTTATGAAAATCTTTGCAAGCTCGTAATCCCGTTATTTTCTGTGGTGCTACTTTCTTTGGTTTTTCTATGATGTCATCTCCATCATTTTCATCATGTAGCACCCTCTTCCAGTCTAAATTCTTGGTACTTTCCCTTGCTTCCTTTATTTCTTTCAATAATTTTCATAAGCTTTGAATTCATCTATATGATACCCTTTGGAATCCATAGATTTTATGACATAATTTTCTTATGATTTTCTTTAAAATATCAATTTTTTGACAGAGTCTCAATGGTTGGGTAACTCCTCCAAAAATTCCTCTTTTGATCTCCAACATTTAAAGTAAGAGTACCCTTTTTCACATCAATTATGGCTCCCGCAGTTGCAAGGAAAGGCCTTCCCAAGATGACTGGGATATCTTGATCCTCCTCAATCTCGAGGATCACAAAGTCGACAGGGATGATTAGGCTCCCTATTCGACACGGAAGTTTTCCATAATACCTATCGGGTATTGAATGGATCGGTCCTGCCAACTGCAGAGATTGGTGGTGGGTTGGAGTTCCCCCACACCTAATCCCTGACTAACCGAAAAAGGCATTATACTAACGCTAGCCCCTAAATCAAGCATAGCATTATCCATATTGATCCTACCGATACTACAGGGGATGGAAAAAGTGCCGGGATCTTGAGTTTTAGGCGGAAGTTTCTTTTGTAAAATGGCACTAACATCTTCCGCCAAAGTGAAATTTTCAAATTCTTCTAAACTTCTTTTAAAATCATTTCCTTCAAAGGCTTGCATAAGAAGGTATTTTTTTCTGGTCATCAGAATAAGGAACTCTAATATTCATTGATTTTAATGTTTCCAAAAATTCGGCATGTTGTTCATCAAACCCCTTTCTTTATTAATCTTTTTGGGTACGGTATCGGTGGTTCAAAATATCTATTGTAACTAGTCTTCATTTTCAGTCTCAACTTTGGTGGGGTTGGACTTTCATTTTCCTCTTTTTATTTATTGAAACTATTACATTTGCATGCTCGCTAGGCCCTTTGAGGTTGACCGGGAAGACTCCCTTTTGGTCTTTGCGGCAGGTTGGCCTGTTGAGCTTGCTGGCTCTCTAACATTTTGTTATGAGCAGCTAAGTTATCAAACCTAGCATTCAAAAATTTTAAAATTTTCCCTAACATTCATTATTGATTTTCTCTTGGTTCTTATTATTTTCAATCATATAATCCATAAGAAGATCTAATTTAGATTTAGGGGGAGGGAAAGCATTATTGTTGAAATTCCTTGGGTACAAATCCCGGTGGTTGTGAGGAAGGTTGTGGTTTAAAACATTGTTATTTCTATAGGACAAGTTGGGTGATTTTTCCATTCGGGATTGTATGTGTTTGAATACATACCCCCTCGTTGTCCATTAGAAACAAAATTAACTTGCTCACTAGAAGTAGTGTCAAGTAAATCACAACTTTCGCTACTATGTGAGTTTGACCCACATAGTTCACATAAAAACATTAATGTTAGCCACGGAATTTGTATTCAAGCTATCTATCTTTTGAAAAGAGTATCAAATTTTGAAGATAGAAGAGTGACGACATCAACATTATACTTACCTGCTGATACTTGCGGTTGGTCCCTTTCATTGGACCATTGGTAGTGTTCAGGGCAATGCTCTCGATCAAGTCATATGCCTCGTCCACTCCTTTATTCATGAGTGCTCCTCCCGCAGCAGCATCTATGGTCTCTCTTGCTCTGAATGTGAGAACGTTGTAGAAGGTGTGCACTATCAACCACTTTTCAAGGCCCGTGGTGGGCACATCCTTAGAGTTCTTGAAACGCTCCCAAAGCATCATAAAGCGACTCATCCCATTTTGACTAAAATTAGTGATCTGGTCCGGATTTGAGCGGTTTTTGAAGGAGGGAAGAAACGTCCAAGGAAAGCCTCTTGAACTTGTCCCTGTTGTTAAAGAGTTGTGTGGGACCGAGTTCAACCATTGTTTCGCCTTATCCCTTAATGAGAATGGGAATAGGCGCATCCGTATTGCTCGGGTGTGACTCCAACAATCCTTGTAGTATCACAATACTCCAAGAAAGTTTGGACATGGAGGTGCGGATCTTCAAGTGCCGAGCCACCAATTGGTTGTTATAACCATATGGAGAAGTTGTGGCTTTATCTCAAATGTGATTGCGTCGGCATTTGGTA
>JAOWBW010001508.1:57202-101970 GCA_026119855.1 Campanula takesimana | reverse complement strand
GCCCTGTGTCTACCCTAGATCAACACTAGTCAAACCTTAGACCCGTCTAGGTCAACCTAGTTACCCTAGATCAACTCTAGTCAACCTTCGACCCGTCTAGGTTAACCTCAGTCTACCTAGATCAGCTCTAGTCAAACATTAGACCCGTCTAGGTCAACCAGTCTAGGTCAACCTAGTCTACCCTAGATCAACTCTAGTCAAACTTCGACCCGTCTAGGTCAACTCGTCTAGGTCAACCTAGTCTACCCTAGATCAACTCTAGTCAGCCCTCGACCCATCTAGGTCAAACCGTTACCTTGACCCGTCTAGGTCACACCTAGTCTACCTTAGGTCAACCTAGTCAACCTTTGACCTTCCTAGTTCAAATTATCTACCGCAGTTTCGCCTAGATCTACCGATCTAGGTCAACCTATCGCCTTGACTCGCTTAGGTCAACCGTACCTCAATCTAGGTCAACCCGCGATTTTGACCCATCTAGGTCAATCCTTCATCTTGACCCCACCTTTAGTCAAGCTAGCCGATCTTAGACGACCTACCTCTTGGCCTACCCATGTCAAACCTTACCCGACTCACTAAAGTCAAAAACCACCCTTACCTAGGGTCCCTCCGCCTATACCTAACCAAGGACCGAGTCATCTCCCCTTAGTTTTAGACCGCTACGGTCATCTTCTAATACTTATGATTTTCAAAATCACTGACCTCTCCGTTCGCTATCTCACTTATTTTTCTTAACCCGAACTACGGTAACCTGAGCCTCTCATTATGTAGGACCTCCCCCGAATGGTAAGGGGAACGTAGGCAGCTACCGGCCCAGTCAAACTTTTGGTATTTTCATTCAAAGAACTTTCAAAAATACGGAGATCGAGTCTTTTCATAAAAAAATGATTTTATAAACGATGCCTTGTGATTAATTATGAGTCTAATTTAATTCAAAGACTTAACTTCTCCACCAACCACTACAGAATCCTGCATCATGTCTACCGAAGGGATCAACGCAGTCACAATCAAAGCTACCGCCCAAGATGTTGAGACAATTCTCCACCCCAACACCGCTCTCAATGAGCAAAATGCCCACTTCAACGCCATCCTCGACAAGCAAGCGGTCCATCTTAACACTTCTCTCAACAAGCAGAAAGTCTTCTACGAGACTATCCTCGACAAGCAAGCGGCCCACTATAAGACTATCTTTAAGGAGCAAGCAACCCTCTCCCGAACTCTTCTTGATGAACAAGAAGCATTCTTTGAGACTGTTCTCCTTAAACGAACAGACCGCTTCCAGAATGTGGTATACAAAGCTCTAAAGGACAACGAGGAACATCTCCGGTCTGATATCTATGGCATCTACGAGTACCTCAACCACACTCCTCCTCCTGCTCAGTTCCACATCCGTACGCTCCTCAAATGTATGGGCCACCACAAGACTCTCCCGTTAAGATTCATCCTATGACTACCCATCAGTAAGGAATACTGGTTGCCTAACCACCCTCCAAGATGGTTCATCAATAAGGAATACCGGTGCCTAAACCCCCTCCAAGATGGTTCATGACAAGGGACGAACGCGAGTACGGTGATTTGGGTATGCCATTAAACAAATGCTTCGAAAGTCTAGTTCAATCCGGCAAGTTATCTCCTCTCCTCGACTTCAAACCAATCAATAGAAGACACCAAATACTAAAGTATCCCCAATACGTTAGGCATGACACCGAGAACTGCATCCAACTGAAAAGGAAGATCCAAGGCTCATTGATAATGGAGCCATCATCCGCCATAGGAACAAATGGGCGTGAGCAAAGTCTACGCCGGGGCTACCTCCTCCTTCAAAATAAATACTAAAAAGTCTTTCAGTCTTCATAGGCTCTAAAGAGTCTTTTTATCAAAGTCCACTTCGGAAATAGTCTTTCACTTTTTTACTAGCAAAAGTCCACTCCGGACATTAGTTAGATTGTTAAAGTCCATCTCGGACTAGTTAATTTGAGTCTTTAGTCCCGAATAAAAGTGTCTTTATTTCTTTTCTCTCTAGACTTGAGACATAATCTTGCATGTACATATCACTCTATGAACTTGATTTAATCTTAATTGACAATTGATTGCTATATCTTTATATGATGAATTAATCCCAAATATATTTGTTAATGAAGACTCATTAAAAGGTAAATGGACCCACAAACCATTATACATAACTTAACAAACTATTTGTCTCAAAATAACGAACGTTTTGATCAATCGAATCATTTTCTTGTTTCTATATGTCCTCTCTATACCTACCCTTATACATATGCACACCCACTGTGTGCACCCTCTTTTTACACCCGTCGTGTATACCCATTGTGTACACTCTATATATATCCCTCGTGTATACCTATTGTGTGCACCCTCCATATATATATCCCTTGTGTACACCCACTGTGTGCATCCTATATATACACCCCTTGTGTACACCCACTGTGTGCAACCTCCATATAATCCACTTGTGTACACCCACTGTGTGCACCTTCTAAATATTCCCCATATACACTTCCACCTTCCCATAAAGAAGACGATGACTGAAGCGCCGCTCACCATCGAAGAAGCGTCTGCACAAAGGCTGTCCGTTCCCGACAAGGCGATATAGTGGAGCTGTCTGCCTTCCTCGAAGATGTCAACAAAATGCAAGGGGCTATTCAACCCCCCTCCGCGAGTTTTAGCTCCAAAAGACGAAAGCGAACTAGGGGCTCATCTTGCCCTGCGTTTCAATATGTAAATGTAAAAAAAAAAAAAAAAAAAGGCTCGCTAGTCGAAACCCACAACGGGCAGCCTTAGGCAAAATTAGAGCAAATGCACAAAAAGAAGCCGCTAGGTTGAAATCCGCAAGGGCGGCCTAGGCAAAAATGAGGGTGTGCACAAAAAATAAATAAATCAAAGCAGAGGAAAAATAGAAGGGGCTATCATCATAGGAAAAGTAAAAGTCCCATTTTCTTTTCACTTCATATATTCTATTTTTCTTTCTTTCCCAAAGGAGTTCAACTCAACTCGACGGCAGCAGTCCAAAGCAACAATGAGCAGACCACCACTGAAACCCGGTATCGTCATCAACCGGGCAACCACTGTTGGGTATGCCCACTTATATCTCAGTTTCAATGTAATAGGATTGATTAGATTTGATTGATCCATCACGTAAGTTTTATTTAATGGACTTTAGACCCACATGTAAGAAGTATTTATACTTCATTTTTTAGGTAGTCCATTGTAATAGAATAGGCTTAGGAATAGGGCAAGATGTCAAGATTCAAAGAAAAATCAGTGTGATTCAGGCCACGCGCCGTGCCATGCGCCTATGCGCTATATCCCATTGTGCCACGCGCCTCATCAGGCGCGCGCACAAGTTTTGCGCCCCTTGGCTCAACGTGTCTTATTGTGAATGATTTAACACATGGTGATTTATTGAAGACATGAAGACTTGAATAAATTCAAACCACGCCAATGATCCAACGGTAGTTAAATAACACTTATGCACCCGCATCTAAGGACACCTGTCCATAACGGTCATATTTGTGTTATGTGTCTAACGGCTATAAAGGACACGTGCTCCACTCAATGAGCGACAGCACATCTGTCCTTTAACCTTATCCACAAGGTTTCCAACGGCTAGTTTTTGGGCTCTACTATAAATACCCCATAACTTCAAACGTTTTGAAGTTGCTAAGAATCTCTGAATTTCTCTCTCAAGCATTTGTTGAAGATTTGAAGATTGCCTTTGAATTCCCAGATTACTCAAGAACATCTTCATAACTTCATCCTTAGCCCAGATCCTCAAGCAAAAACACTTTAGTTTTCTTGTGCTCTCAATCTCAAGATCTAAAGAGCCTTAAATCTAAAATCACACACGCCCTCTTTAAGTTTGATCACTTAGATCTTTCTTTAAGAGATACACCGGTTTTGTCTAGATTGTTCTTTCATAGAATATTAGATCTTGAGTTAGTGTATAAGCTCAAACGTTGTAATTTGTAACACTCACTCATATTATAAGATCTTCATTAGAAATCTAAGACTAACCATCTTGGTAGAGGACGTAGATCATTTCCTGATCGAACCTCTCCAAATAGCGCGTATAACTTTCTTGTCATTTACTTTCAAGTTATTATCTTATCTCACTATTTGCTTGTTTATTTATTGTAGATTGATTGGATTGGATTGAATTGTGTTGTGTTGGTTATATCATTTGCCTTAGTTCCAGCTTTCACTCACTTTGAGCCAAAATACTTAGAGTGTGTGTGCGTCCCTTTATCTCACTTTGCGCCTACTTTACTAAACTTAACTAAATTCCGCTGTGCATTTCACTCACTCACTTAGGCGCATTTCATAACGCTTATTTGATAAAGTGCGCATTTGCAATTGAGTTTATCAAGGGTACGAAAAGAATTTCAAAAAGCTATTCACCCCCCCTCTAGCTATTTTTCATACCCTTGTTGACCTTTGGGACCAACAACCACTCAAAACCAAACACAACCCACCTTGGGCCAAATTTCCTTTCTTTTCTCACTTTCCATCTCCACTCAAACCCGGTATCATCATCAACTGGATCATCCTCGAACTACGCGGACCTGAGCCTCTTATATCGAGAGAAACGTAGGCAACCTCCTGGTCCGGTCCACAAAATATATACAACCCACTTTGAGCCAACTTTCATTCTTTTCTCTCTTCTCCATACACTATAATTTCTATTCTATTTCTCGATTAATTAAGGCGTTTATTATTTTGAGATTACTTATATAAAACATAATCATAAGATATCTAACTAATCAACGAGGTCCATTCTCGAGCAATCAAAAGACAATTCTGAATAAAACAATTTTCAAATATCTCGACATATCTTCTGTTCTGCAATCTAGGAAAGAGCTAAACACTTACTTTCTGTCAAGTAGGGGTTTCTTTCCTTTTGTACATATACTTCTCGTGTCCAACGTGTCGAAATGTGAGAACTCCCTCTCGTTCTCTCCTCTCTCTCTCTCTTCTCTCACCATACCAAAAGCCTCCTGTGAGTCGTCCGTACAATTCTGTCTTTTTATTTTATTTCGAGTCGACTAAAAAAAAATAAAAAAAAACGACGCTAAAAGAATATACCCACCTAGATCCGCAAGGGCGGTCTAGAGAAAAAATAGGGTGCGTCTAGAAGGAGGTAGCGTTCCCCACCTTATGCCCTCAATAAACTGGGGCTTCCCCAACAGAATTGGGTCGAGTATTTGATGCTCCAAGAAGATCATTCCCCGCAGAAAGTCATCTCTCTCCATCAAAGCTCAACATGGATGACCTCTTTCCAATGCCCTCACTAAACTGAGGCTGTCTCAATGGAATTTGTCCGACCACGGATACTCCGACAAGGTCATTCCCCACAGAAGGTCATCCCTCTCCATCGAGGCTCAACATGGATAATCTCTTCCGAATGCCCTCGCCAAACTAGGGCTACCCCAACAGAACCGGACCAACTACCGATGCTCCAACGAGATCATTCTCCAACAAGGCTACTCCCCACAGAATGTCATCTCACTCCACCGATGCTTAACATGGACAACCTTTTCCAAGAGCTCCCATCAAACTGGGGCTTCTCCGAACCAAGTTAGGTCAACTTCTTGACTACTCTAGATCACCGGCAACCCGATGGAATCTCACTCACCCGAAGGGCTACCCTAATCAACAAACCCAACGAAGGATAAGTACTTGAATTAATTAGACTGTAATTAATTATAAGGCATTTTTGTAAAGTCATTACATTTTCAAAAGTGTTTTCTATCATCGACACGTTGTTTGTAAACCCGCACGCTCGGTCTCCACTAAGTTTACAAAATGTCTTTCGTCTCATCTCCGTGATGTCCTAACTGAATCGGTCCTACACCATCTACCCTACACTTTAGGTTACCTTTGAGTCTAGCATCCCGTCTCCCATAGGTCAAAAGCCCTAAATCTCCTTTAGGTAACTCGTACCGGTAACAGTCTTTGAACCTAACTAGGGTACCCTTGGCATGTACAATGCGCTCCTAGACTGTTTACATGATATTCACATGATGTTTACATACTACTCTACGTGCTACACGTTGTTTACATGCTACTTACTACTCTACGTGCTACTTGCTACTATACACATTACATAGTACATAATAGAAATGATTATCCATTGAATATATATGCTATGCTACTGTCTGTGCTCTACGCTAACAAACTGCAGATCTAAGAAACCGATCCACTGACATCACCTCGAATCCTCTTCCAAGGGCGTCCGCCTAAATCACCACTATCGTCACTAGAAAAAAAAGAACCGCCACATTCTGCCACCTAGCAGAGGCCCTTCACCACCTTCCTATGCAATCTCCGGATCACCGCCCACAAACCCGACTCGCGGCAAGCCATGACCTCATATGTCTAATTAGTCACCAAAACAAAAGGCAACACAAGCATGTCAAAACAAGTCTAAACGAGAGGATGACTAAAGACAGAAGTGGGATGAACAAAAGAAGGGGTAAAAGTACATACACTGACATGACCTACCATGATCCGAAACTCCAGAGCTATCTCACTCTCCTCATGCTGCACCCACCGAAGGTTATCATCACTGTCTACATGATCATACAGAGGGACTCCAAAAAACCCTGTCAAAGGAAAGACCTGCTGGGCCCATTGCCACTGACTCAACATGCCTCTGCCCCATCTCCGCAGTTTCTCCTCTATCACAGCATGTGAGCCCCAAGGCGCATCATACAAGAATCCCTATACAACAAATTGTCTAAGCATCAAGGCCCTCTATCAACCTAACCCAGTCATGCCGAGACACTAAATTAGTCATGAACCACGGAGGATTCACCTGACTAAGAAGACACTTCCTGCCCCACACTAGGGACAGACTCTTTCACTCAAAGTAAAGGACATCTCCGCCATGTCCAACCAACAACCTCCTGTGAGGATCCCCCCTCGGGGCGAAACGAGTTCATTCGAGGAAGAAAAGCCAAACACTTGTAACTTAACAAACTTAACAGAGTCGCCACATTTGTTAACATTTAACCCAACAAATGAAAATGGTTAGAGATTTATGAGTTAGGAGGTCAGGTTACGGCTTGGGAAGAGTTTTACATCACCCAATCCGCCTCGGACAAAGCCGAGTCTCCTTTGTGTTTGTTAACGAAAAGTGCATGTGTGTGTGTGTGTATGTGTGTGTTTAGAAAATGGGAGAAGCTGATTTTAACAGAAAACGGTTAGGATTTTAACAGAAAGGGTTCTTTTGTAAACATTCTGGATTAAAGGGGGGCTGAACTAAAACATGCCCCTAGACAAAGTAGCCGTACGGCTAAAGGGGGTCTTCCTGGGAATTTTAAAGATTCCCAGGAATCATTCCAGTTTCATACAGAAACAGAGCATTCTGCTTGAAACTGGACTGTTTGATCATTTCCAGCCATTCTTTTGTAACAAAACACAAATTAAATCATCCCTATGTCATTAATCATTAGATTAGACACTAAAACAAGAATTTTGGATGTGATTAAGACAATCATTGGGGAATTATTGAGAAAAGGTGATGAACATGGCCTTTGAGCCAAGATGGCCATTTTGATGAGTAAAGATTCAAACTTTACCATCAAAACGGGATCTTTATACAAGATTAAACCTTTAGGGACAACAAAATCAACATTTGGAAGCATAAAGATTGAACCTTTATGACCCAATGTGATAAATGAGTGGCTAGATCAAGATTTGGGTGATAAATGAGGCTTTATCACTCCAAATGATCATCATGGCCAAATACAACATGAAGATACATGCTTTCACCATAAAAATGGATCATCAAGCTATTTAAAGAAAAGGAATTAACAAATCATGATCTTTTTTAGGTTTTAACCCCTTTTCACATACTTGGATGTGAGGGCACCTTGAATCATTTCATGATTTGGTTCCAAGGTATATATAACAAGAATATAAGGTGCTTGAAAGGACAAGACTTGCAATATAAAGGTGCTTGACAAGGGAAATGCTTGAAATGCAAGTAAATAAATAACATAAACAAGAACAAAAGAGTTTGAGATGGAGATAAGATGGGGAGAAGGAGGCTTCACCTATGGTGGTTATGGCCTATCTTCCTCTCTTTTCACTCAAGTATTTGGTGGTATTTCTCTCAGACTGTATTTCTGCAGAGTTTCACCTATAAAACTATCTTTCTCTCCCCCTGAAATGATCAGCAAGGGTCTCAATTTATAGGGACTGAGGGTGCCTAAACTAGCCGTACGGCTAGGCCCCTCCCGCGTCCAAACCATCCGTACGGCTCAACCTGGTGAGCTTCTGGATTTTTTCAATTTTAATTCCAGAGTAGTCCTGGAATTTTCAGTTTATCCTAGTGAGGTCCTAGCCTATCAGTTTATCTCTGAATGGTGCTAAGAATTTGTTGGGTTCCGTGCAATCATGCACAGCGGAAGATAGACATGATTAAAACCCAATAGCCTAGATCCGCTATGAAAAATAATTCATAATGACAAGATGAAAGAAACTAACCCTTGCAGATCGTTATGTAAAACTTGGATTAAGCGTTAAGACAAACGCCCTCTACCGGTGATCCACACAACGAATAGATTTCAAGAACGCCTTCTTGAACTTGACTGCTAGGTCTTTGGATTGATCAACGATGTTGAAGAACGATTCTTCAAAGCTCCTAATTATTATTGTGACTTGATAATTGAGATTAATCAATCACAATAACCCAAGAATATAATATGTGATTTCTTTCTCTAAGAAAGACTTTTGAATTGATCAAATCAACAACTAGGGAACAATTCCCGTCAGGCTGTATTTATATTCTAGGGGTTTCAGAAACCCTTTAGAATTTAGGTTTACTTGTTCAACAAGAGTTTTCCTAAAACTGATCCTGCCGGGCAAAACCATCCGTACGGAAGTTTCTGGAAGCATCCAGATTCAGCCGTACAGATCCTTTAGGTAGGATCCGTTTTACTTCGTTTTCACTCCTTTTAATTATCCGTTCTGCGTGTGTGACCAAATAGGATTATACTAAGTTGGCAATGAGTCCGAACCAGTCAAACCTCGTAAGTTATAAGCGGACTCTAGCAAGCCATTATGACTACCCAATTAGTATAACTTTGAACTCCAAAGTTTCCTAAAATAAAACATAACACAATCTTTTTGTTTCACGATGTCTATTGAACGTAAGCCATGGCCAATGGTCAACTTACATCTGTTCAATGCTTTCTCGATCCCGAATGTATTGATAATACAAATCTTATTTGAGCACGGCCATGCATTTCATCAATACCATTCATCGAGTGGCCAAAGCTTGACATCTCTCTTGACGAGGAACAAATCCCATCTTGGATTATTACTCTTCCCTACATGATTCCGATTATGCCAATCATATTCTTTATAGCTATCCGGTTAGGGATAACGTTTGAATATGTCAAACGTAATGTTCATCATGTGGAAGACTGTAATAACCTCAAGTCTAGAGATTCCAGTGATATAACTATATGAGACTTAATTATGACATTGTGACCATGACATAAATCTCATAGGGGTCAGTCCAGTATTTGTTCTCCAACAAATACCCATAAGTTTAATTGTATCCCATACACCATAATCATCATATGATTATCTATTAAACTTATACTAATAATTAATCATAATTATCAGGGACGGGGATTATTATAATAAACATGCAAAAGACATAATAATCAAACATTTCATATCTTTATAAATAATAACATTTGTTTTACAAACAACATGCCTAGGGCATAACACCAACAATCTCCCACTTGCACTAGGCCTAATTAATGTATCGAATACCCATAGACCTAACATGACCATCATGCTTTGCTTGCGGAAGACCCTTTGTCAATGGGTCTGCAATATTATCATCAGTTGGTACTCTGCATATACTTACGTCTCCTCTATCAACGATCTCTCGAATGATATGAAAACGCCTAAGTATGTGTTTTGGATTTCTGATGCGATCTAGGTTCCTTTGCTTGAGCAATAGCACCATTATTATCACAATAAAGGTCTATTGGATTAGCAATGGCTAGGAACCACCTCTAGTTCACCAATGAACTTTTTAATCCAAACAGCCTCTTTAGCAGCGTCGGATGCAGCAATATACTCAGCTTCAGTTGTAGAATCTGCTACGGTACTTTGCTTAGAACTCTTCCATCTAACAGCACCTCCATTGAGCACAAATACAAATCCAGATTGTGATCTAGAATCATCCTTATCAGTTTGGAAGCTTGCATCTGTGTAACCACTTACAACAAGATCATCTTCCATTCCTCCATACACCAAGAACGAATCTTTAGTCCTTCGCAAGTACTTAAGAATCATCTTGACTTCAATCCAGTGACTCTCACCAGGATCTAATTGGTATCTGCTCGTCATGCTTAAAGCATACGAGACATCGGGTCTAGTACATATTATGGCATACATGATTGATCCAATTGCAGAAGCATATGGAATCCCAATCATTCTATCACGCTCATCAGTTGTCTTAGGACATTGATTCTTGCTTAGAGATATGCCATGACCTACTGGAAAATTTCCTCTCTTAGAGTTTTCCATGCGGAATCTCTTAAGAACTTTGTCAATATATGTATCTTGACTTAAACCAATCAATTTCTTGGATCTATCAAGATAGATCCTTATGCCAATGATGTAGGCGGCTTCTCCCATATCTTTCATTGAGAAACACTTTCCTAACCATGTCTTTACAGACTGCAGTGCAGGAATGTCATTTCCAATGAGTAATATGTCATCAACATATAGCACAAGAAATAGTACTACGCTCCCACTAATCTTCTTGTATACACAAGGTTCATCTTCGTTCTTGATGAAGCCAAACTCTTTGACCGATTCATCAAATCGAAGATTCCAACTCCTAGAGGCTTGCTTTAATCCATAGATGGATCTTTGCAACTTGCATACTTTGTTAGAATTTTCTGGAATTACAAAACCTTCAGGTTGTGTCATATAAACATCCTCAAGTAAGTTCCCGTTAAGGAACGCTGTTTTGACATCCATTTGCCATATCTCATAGTCAAAATATGCGGCTATGGCAAGTAAAATTCTTATAGACTTGATCATTGCTACGGGCGAAAAGGTTTCATCATAGTCGATTCCATGAATCTGCCTATAGCCTTTCGCTACAAGTCTAGATTTATAAGTATGCACCTTACCATCCATGTCAGTTTTTCTTTTGAAAACCCAATTGCATCCTATGGTTTTTACACCTTCGGGCGCATCAATCAAGTTCCAAACTTGATTGTCATACATGGACTTAATTTCAGATTCTATGGCTCCAAGCCATTTATCTGAATCAGGAGCGGACGTCGCTTCTTGGTAGGAAGTAGGTTCGTCATCAACTATGACTTCCACTCCATTGCTATCCATCATGAGAAATCCATATCTCTCAAGTTCGGATCGCACCCTACCAGTTCTGCGAGGAACTTGAGTATTCAGAATAGGTTCCACAACTCCTTGTGAAACTTGTTCAGATCCAACATTTTGTTCCATGTTATTTTCGGGCTCTTGAACCTCTTCGAGATTAATTTTACTCCCAATAATTCCTTTGGAGAGAAACTCTTTCTTTAGAAAGGTACCATGACGGGCAACAAACACTTTGTTTTCCGTGCGGTTGTAAAAGTAATAACCCTTAGTTTGCTTAGGGTAACCAACGAAAATACATTTATCAGATCTCGGTGCAAGTTTGTCAGATATTAATCTCTTAACATAAGCTTCACAACCCCAAATCTTCATGAAAGACAAACTAGGTTTTCTTCCAGTCCACATCTCATATGGAGTCTTTGGAACAGTTTTAGTTGGAACATTATTTAGTGTAAGAGCAGCATTTCTAGTGCATGTCCCCAAAGGTTAAAGGAAGATCAACTTGACTCATCATGGAGCGGACCATATCTAATAAAGTCCTATTTCTCCGCTCAGACACACCATTCCATTGTGGTGTTCCAGGTGGAGTTAATTGTGAAACAATTCCGCAATCTTTAAGACGATTGTCAAATTATTGGCTTAAATATTCTCCACCTCGATCAGATCGAAGTGCTTTAATGGTTTTACCAAGTTGATTTTGTACTTCATTTTGAAATATTCTAAATATCTCAAATGATTCACTTTTATGTTTTATTAAGTAAACATAGCCATATCTACTAAAATCATCAGTAAAAGTTATGAAGTATTGATATCCTCCCCTAGTACTGCTGCTCATTGATCCACACACATCAGTATGTATGAGTCCTAATAAGTCACTAGCCCTTTCACTACTCTTAGTAAAAGGTGCCTTAGTCATTTTTCCAAGTAAACAAGACTCACAAGTTTCATATGATTCAAAATCATGTGAATCTAAAGTCCGTCCCCATGGAGTTTGGAGATACGCTTCTCATTAATATTACCAAGACGGCAATGCCACAAATAAGTATGATTTACATCATTAGGTTTGGATTTCTTATTTACATTATAAATATTCTCATTATTTGCATTCTCAACATCAAGAACATAAAGGCCATTAAATGAACATACCGTACAATAAAACATATCATTTAAATAAATAGAAAACTTCTTATTTTTAATAAGAAAACTATAACCTTCATTATCCAAACAAGAAACTGAAATAATATTTCTACTCAAATCCGGAACGTAATAACAATTGTTCAAAACAAGAATTAATCCGCTAGGTAAAATGACATCATATGTTCCTACGGCTAATGCAGCAACTCTTGCTCCATTCCCCACGCGTAGGTCCACTTCGCCATCTTTGAGTAGCCTCCTATTCTTAGTGCCTGCACATTTAAACAAATGTGAGATCCACATCCGGTATCTAATACCCAGGAACTAGAAGTAGAAAGTAGAATATCTATAACATAGATACCTGAAGTAGACGCAGTCCCACTGTTCTTCTTCTTCTTTAACTCTTCCTTGTAAACCTTGCAATTTCTTTTCAATGACCAATCTCATTGTAGTGGAAACAGATTGCATCCTTTTGGGAAGTAGGTTTAGCCACAGTAGCATTGGCAACAGTTGCCTTGCTAATCTTGGGTTTGACAACCTTTGCCTTACCCTTTCTTTGCCTTTCTAGCCCTTTCCTTCCTTAGACACTATGAGCACAGGAGAGGCCTCTTTACCGATTTTCTTTTCCGCTGTCTTTAGCATCCCATGCAACTCAGACAGAGACTTATTCATCCCATGCATATTAAAGTTCATGACGAACTGATTATAGCTTTTGGGCAATGAATTAAGAATAAAATCAGTGGCCAACTCAACATCAATGGGATGGCCAAGCCTCTCTAGATGCTCAAAATGAACCTTCATCTTCAAAACATGAGGGCCCACAGACTGCCCTTCGCTCATCTTGCATGAGACCAAGGCAGCTATAGTGTCGAACCTCTCTTGCCTTGCTTGTTCTTGAAACATATCTTTCAACGAAAAAGCAAGGTTAAATGCCTCCAAGTGTTCAAGAGTCTTCTGAAGCTCTGAACACATGGCCGCAAGCATAAGACACCCCACCTCACGAGAATCACTTTTGTGTTTCTTGTAGGCGTTTCTCTCATCCTTAGGTGCATTTGAAGCAGGTTCCTCTTCAGGAACGGGCTCATCAAGAATATAGAGCTTGTCCTCATGCTTTAGAACAATTCTAAGGCTACGGATCCAATCCGTGTAGTTAGCTCCATTTTCTTGATGTTTTTCCTTCTCAAGGATAGATCGCAATGATAAAGAACCAGTACTTTGAGCCATTATCTACAATTATGCAAACATATAATTAAATATAAGTACCAAACTTAATTAAAGATATTATAAGTATTTCACAAATACTCCCACTAAATTATATAACCTTCAAATACATCTAATGTATCATATAATTAAAATGGGCTAAGATCCATATTTCACTTAACTTTGAGTCGGCTAGGGCACGACTGCTCAAAATAAGTTATTTAGGTAGACAACTCCTTGTCAATCATATCATATATGATTCTTAGATCTTTTATGAGATTTCAGACATCATATGTCTAAACATGTTTTAATCTCATCTGTGCCTTAGGCCCAAAACTGTTTTGATAGCCTAATTAAGCTAAACCATTTTAAACGTATAGGAATCACTGTTTCCTCATCTTGCTTGTAGATGAATAGAATTAGTGTGTCTACGCTAGGGCGTAACCCACATAAAACTACCCATGTACTCACAAGTGTTTTAATCATGGATTGGCACATAACTTAAATTTTAAGAAGGTTCACACACATAAAGTTAATCAATTATCCGAATTAATTTTATGTGACATTAGTTGCGCTAGTTAGGGATAAAAGTCTGAAATCATAAGATTTCTCCAATCTTAAACTCCTTTAAGATTCTGATCTCATTAACGGTCTGGACTTCTGAATTTGAATCTGTTTCAGGAAACATGGTTTAACAACCAGCCATCTGAAACAAATCAGAGTTAGTATAACCCTAACATCCGTACGGATGTTTCTGGAAGCATCCAGATTCATCCGTATGGATAGTTATGCATATCTCAGAAACACTAAACTCTTCAGGATTCTGGAACTGCATCCGCAGAGCATCTTGAAATTGAGAGCACAAAACATACGGTCGAAACTAAGCCAAAAGGCATCCACATTCCCATACTAAGATCAAGAAACCAGGCAACTTCTCTATACGGTCGAAACTAAGCCAAAAGGCATCCACATTCCCGTATAGATTGGTCACATGTCTCAAGACCCTTTCAATGTCTCTTAATCTCACAGATTACAGCAATTCTAAACTCTTTAGAACTCTGATTTCTGCAACTACTCCGAATTCTTAACAGATAACTGTTTCAGGAAACACAGTTTCGAAAACCAGCCGTCTGAAACCAGTTTCTATTTCCAGGTTCGAATTCTGCAAACAATTTGCAGAACAATCTGAACATGAGAAGTCAGAATGAAATCTGGGAGTGAACCAAAACCATCCGTACGGATTTGTTTGGAGGCTCCCAAACCATCCGTACGGATTCTTAGGTAGAATCCCGGTTTTTCCAGATTTTTTCAGATTTCCGAAATTCGATCAATCTTAATATCATGTTTATACATAATCAGATTACAGAAACATGAAATTGCATATTACGAATTTTATCCCATATAATTCATATATTCAATAACCAATTTATTCCACATACAAATTAGATCAAGATTATCAATAAAATAATCCAATCACAACATGATAATCTAAGCATGCGATCATACATATTAATCAAATCAATATTACAACCACATCAACTAGCATGCATATTTTATATTTCATATAAAATTCATCACATAAATTCATCTATCTCATGATCATACCAATTAAATAATCGCATTAAATAATTATATCATGATAATATTAGAATTATTGATCATCAACGGGGCTCTGATACCACTGTTGGGTTTCGTTCAATCATGCGCAGCGGAAGATAGACATGATTAAAACCCAATAGCCTAGATCCGCTATGAACAATAATTCATAATGACAAGATGAAAGAAACTAACCCTTGCAGATCGTTATGTAAAACTTGGATTAAGCATTAAGACAAACGCCCTCTACCGGTGATCCACACAACGAACAGATTTCAAGAACGCCTTCTTGAACTTGACTGCTAGTTCTTCGGATTGATCAACGATGTTGAAGAACGATTCTTCAAAGCTCCTAATTATTATTATGACTTGATAATTGAGATTAATCAATCACAATAAGCCAAGAATATAATATGTGATTTATTTCTCTAAGAAAGACTTTTGAATTGATCAAATCAACAACTAGGAAACAATTCCCATCAGGCTGTACTTATATTCTAGGGGTTTCAGAAACCCTTTAGGAATTAGGTTTTCTTGTTCAACAAGAGTTTTCCTAAAACTGATTCTGCCGGGCAAAACCATCCGTACGGATGTTTCTGGAAGCATCCAGATTCAGCCGTACGGATCCTTTAGGCAGGATCCGTTTTACTTCGTTTTTCGCTCCTTTTAATTATTCGTTCTGCGTGTGTGACCCAATAGAATTATACTAAGTTGGCAACGAGTCCTAACCAGTCAAACCTCGTAAGTCATAAGCGGACTCTAGCAAGCCATTATGACTACCCAATTAGTATAACTTTGAACTCCAAAGTTTCCTAAAATAGAACATAACACAATCTCTTTGTTTCACGATGTCTATTGAACGTAATCCATGGTCAATGGTCAACTTACATTTGTTCAATACTTTCTCGATCCCGAATGTATTGATAATACAAATCTTATTTGAGCACGGCCATGCATTTCATCAATACCATTCATCGAGTGGCCAAAGCTTGACATCTCTCTTGACGAGGAACAAATCCCATCTTGGCTTATTACTCTTCCCTACATGATTCCGATTATGCCAATCATATTCTTTATAGCTATCCGGTTAGGGATAACGTTTGAATATGTCAAACGTAATATTCATCATGTGGAAGATTGTAATAACCTCAGGTCTAGAGATTCCAGTGATATAACTATATGAGACTTAATTATGACATTGTGACCATGACATAAATCTCATAGGGGTCAGTCCAGTATTTGTTCTCCAACAAATACCCATAAGTCTAATTGTATCCCATATACCATAATCATCATATGATTATCTATTAAACTTATACTAATAATTAATAATAATTATCAGGGACGGGGATTATTATAATAAACATGCAAAAGACATAATAATCAAACATTCAATATCTTTATAAATAATAACATTTGTTTTACAAACAACATGCCTAGGGCATAACACCAACAGAATTCCTCTATGTTGGTCAATTTCAGATTGGGGTACTTACATAGCCCCTCGGTAACGTCGCTTTGGAAAAGCGGTTGTCGATAAAAATAAGCATCCCAATTTGATGGGAAGACGGCTTTGACCGATTTGGTTGCATGGCTGGACCTAGAGGTATAGGATTCCTACATATCCCGTTTGCGGGGAATCAAGCCTAACGTAGTTCGAAAGGGGTGAGAAACTTTAAGGCTACTCAAACCTAAGGGCTAGGTGGATATCTGTCATCCTCTCCTAGGGGGACGAGCATGACTCTCGGCGAGTTCAGAGGCGGGACATGGTCAACTTGGATCTATGGAGATGGTTGACTTACAAGGGCATGGTCAACTTGGCTCTATGGAGAGGGTTGACTTACAATGAAGGTCTTACGTCATTTTGGACTGCCGGGGATAAGGACCTCAACCTATAATGACTATTCTGAGTCAAGGTTTGACTTGAGTCAACTTCACCCTTGGGGAGTTTGACGGGAAAGCTGGTCTTACATCCTACCGAGGATGGTCGGGACAAGGTTTTCTAAACCTAAGAGTTCACTGGGCTTATGTCGAGGACGACCTAAGACTTTACTGGGCTTATGTCGAGGACGGCCTAAGGTTTCACTGGGCTTATGTCAAGGACGGCCTAAGACTTTACTGGGCTTATGTCGAGGACGGCCCAAGGTTTCACTAGGCTTATGTCGAGGACGGCCTAAGGTTTCACTGGGCTTATGTCGAGGACGGTCTAAGGTTTCACTGGGCTTATGTCAAGGACGGCCTAAGGTTATGCTTATTCTAGGCAAAAGACGGGCTTACAAATCTCCGGGTCTTCTTTGGTAAAACGGGCTTACAAACTGCCGGATATTCTCAGGTAAAACGGGCTTACAAACTGCCGGATCAAAAAGATCAATGGGCTTACGTCGCGTGGGGACCGCCTAGTGTATGTTCACACTAAGCAAATTCTCACAATTTTTACTGGGCTTACGTCAAGGACTGCCGTAGTGTATGATTAAATTCATGTTGCATGAGCCAAAGGAGGGAAAATATCTGGGGTATTTATGATATGGTTGGGATGGGGCTTTGAATGAGGGGGTCATAAAGCCAATCTTTCAACAAGAAATCATCAATTCTGTCAGGGCCAAAGTAGCCGTACATGTGAGGATCCCCCCCTCGAGAAGAAACGGGTTCGTTTCGAGGAAGAAAAGCCAAACACGTGTAACTTCACAAACTTAACGGAGTCGCCACATTTGTTAACTTTTAACCCAACAAATGAAAATGGTTAGAGATTTGTGAGTTCGGAGGTCAGGTTACGGCTTGGGAAGAGTTTCATGTCACCCAAGCCGCCTCGGACAAAGCCGAGTCTCCCTAAGTTTGTTTAAGATTGTGCATGTGTGTCTGTGTGTTTAGAAAATGGGAGAAACTGACTTTAACAGAAAACGGTTAGGATTTTAACAGAAAGGGGGGTTCTTTTGTAAACATTCTGGATAAAAGGGGGACTGGACTGAAACATTCCTATGGACAAAGTAGCCGTAGGTCTAAAGGAGGTCTTCCTGGGAATTTTAACAGATTCCTAGGAATCAGTCCAGTTCCATACAGAAATAGAGCATTTTGTCTGAAATTGGACTGTTTAATCATTTCCAGCCATTCTTTTGTAACAAAACACAAATTAAACCATCCTTATGTCATTAATCACTAGATTAGAAACCAAAACAAGAGTTTTGGGTGTGATTAAGACAATCATTGGGGAATTATTGAGAAAAGGTGATGAAAGTGGCCTTTGAGCCAAGATGGCCATTTTGCTGAGTAAAGATTCAAACTTTACCATCAAAATGGGATCTTTATACAAGATTAAACCTTTAGGGACAACAAAATGACATAAAGATTAAATCTTTATGACCCAAATGTGGGATTTTAGGCTAAATCAAGGTTGGGATGATAAAGATTGGAACTTTATCACCCCACATGATCATCATGGCCAAATATAACATAAAGATACATGCTTTCACCATGAAAATGGATCATTAAGCTATTTAAAGACAAGAAATTAACAAATCATAATCTTCTTTAGGTTTTACCCCTTTTTACATACTTGGATGTGAGGGCACCTTGAATCATTTCATGATTTGGTTCCAAGATACATATAACAAGAATATAAGGTGCTTGAAAGGACAAGGCTTGCAATATAAAGGTGCTTGAAAAGGGCAAGACTTGCAATATAAGTAAATAAACAACATAAACAAGAACAAAAGAGTTTAAGATGGAGAGAAGATGGGGAGAAGGAGGCTTCACCTATAGTGGTTATGGCCTATCTTCCTCTCTTTTCACTCAAGTATTTGGTGGCGTTTCACTCAGACTGAATTTCTGCAGAGTTTCACCTACAAAACTATATTTCTCCCCCTTTGAAATGATCAGCAAGGGTCTCAATTTATAGGGACTGAAGGCGCCTAAACCAGCCGTACGGCTAGGCCCTTCTCGCATCCAAACCATCCCTACGGCTCAGCCTGGCGAGCTTCTGGATTTTTCCAAGTTTAATTCCAGAGCAGTCCTGAAATTTTCAGTTTATCCTAGTGAGGTCCCAGCCCATCAGTTTATCCCTGAATGGAGCTAAGAGTTCCTATAAGTTGGTCAATTTCAGATTGGGGTACTTACAGAGCCCCTCGACAATGTCGCTTTGGAAAAGCGGGGTTGTCGATAAAAAAAGCATCCCAATCTGATGGGAGGACGGCTTGACCGATTTTGGTTCGCATGGCTGGACCTAAAGGTATAGGATTCTTATGTATCCCATTTGCGGGGAATCAAGCCTAACGTAGTTCAGAAAATGAGAGAAGTTTTGAGGCTATCCAAACCTAAAGGCTAGGCGGATATCAGTCATCATTTCCTAGGGGGACGAGCATGAGTCTTGGCGAGTTCAGAGGCAGGACATGGTCAACTTGGCTCTATAGAGAGGGTTGACTTACAAGGAAGCGTGACTCTCGGGGTCAGAGGCGGGACATGGTCAACTTGGCTCTTTGGAGAGGGTTGACTTACCAGGACAAGGAAGCGTGACTCTCGAGGTCAGACGCGGGACATGGTAAACTTGGCTCTACGGAGAGGGTTGACTTACACAAGGAAGCATGACTCTCGGGTCAGAGTCGGGACATGGTCAATTGGCTCTATAGAGAGGGTTGACTTACTCAAGGAAGCGTGACTCTTGGCGAGGCAGAGGCGGGACATGGTCAACTTGGCTTTATGGAGAGGGTTGACTTACCGGGACAAGGAAGCGTGACTCTCGGGGTTAGAGGCAGGACATGGTCAACTTGGCTCTACGTAGAGGGTTGACTTACACAAGGAAGCGTGACTCTCGGGGTCAGAGGTGTTGGGTTTCCATGTAACATGCGCAGCGAAATATAGCAATTAAAATTTTAAGAAACCCAAAGCCATGGATCCGTTCATATGATTAAATGAAATACAACAAGATGAATAGAGGAATAACTAACCCTTGATGGCTATGAATTTTCTTCGGTCTTGGTGGAGAAACTTGAAGACTTGATCACGATCACAAAGCTTGAACACGAACTTTGAAGATGATGATTTTCACCCTCTAGTGGTATCCACACTTCGAACGAATATCAAAGGAGCTTCTTTGATCTTGGTTGCTAGACCAATATTATGAAACACACTTTCACAATTTAATAAAGAACTATATGGAATTTATTTGTGAATTATTTTGTTCCTCAATCAATGATATCTTAGAACAAAATAAAATCTCTCTCAAACTCTTTGAGACTCACAAAAAGCACTAGTCCATATGGTCTGGCCGAATTGGGGTTTTTATACACAATTAAGACCTATTCCAAATAGGTAACTTGTGCCAAAAACCTTTCCTAATCGAATTAGGAAATTTCCAATCGGCATACCGGGCGCCCGCCTGGTCCTACCCAGGCGCCCGCTTGTTTGGACAGAAAGTCCAATTCCTTTCCGCTTGTTCAGGCGCCCGCCTGGTGCAACCCAAGCGCCCGCTTGGTTGACCAGGAGGCCCAGAACTTTCCAGAAATTCCTTGGAAGTCCTCCGACCCTAAATGCCAATATAGTCCTTTTATTTAAGATTCGTTCTATTGTGTGTGACCCTCTAGGATTATACTAAGTTGGCAATGGACTCAAACATGATTCCATAAGATATGATTAGGTTCTAGCAAACCGTCATACCTACCCAAATAGTATAACTAGATACAAGTTCGCATTCCTTTAGAATATGTCATAATCCCTTTGTCCACGATGTCATTGAACACAAGTCATGGTCAAACAGTCAACTTGTTTTGTTCAATACTTTCTCGATTCCGAATATGTTGATAATTCAAATGCTATTGATTCAATCAATCCATTTGAGTCCGGCCGAACATTTCATCAACATCATTCCTTCGAGGGGCCCAAGCTTGACATCTCTCCGTGGAGGGACAAATCCATTTAGCTTATTATTCTTCCCAACGGGAATCCTATTATGCCAATCATACCCTTTATAACTACCGTGTTAAGGTAGCGTTTGAATATGTCAAACACAATGTTCATCAAGTGGAAGACTATAATAACTTCATGTCTAAGGATTCAAATGACATAACTAATATGAGATATATGTACGACATAGACCATGACATAAATCTCATACAGCGGGTCATGTCCAGTACCTTGTTCCAAACAAGTACCCATAAATCTAACATGATCATCCCATGATCATTTAGCCTTTATACTAGTGCTTAATAAGTACTAGGGACGGGGATTATTATAAGTAAACATGAACAACAATAATAATCAAAACATCTCTTTATTGATATGAAATAAATGATAACAATTACAACGTTTATTAAACGTGCCTAGGGCACCACTACCAACAATCTCCTACTTGCCCTAGGCCCAATCTCCCATGTATCTTATACCCATGGACCTAACATGACCATCATGTTTAGCTTGTGGAAGTCCCTTTGTTAGCGGGTCCGCAACATTGTCATCAGTAGGTACTCTGCGTATATTTATGTCTCCCCTATCAACGATCTCTCGAATGATATGAAAACGCCTAAGTATGTGTTTGGATTTCTGATGTGCTCTTGGTTCCTTTGCTTGAGCAATAGCACCATTATTATCGCAATAAAGGTCTATTGGATTAGCAATACTAGGAACCACTTCAAGTTCAGTTATGAACTTCTTAATCCAAACAGCTTCCTTTGCAGCATCCGATGCAGCAATATACTCAGCTTCTGTTGTAGAATCAGCGGTTGTACTTTGCTTGGAACTCTTCCAGCTTACAGCTCCACCATTTAACATAAACACAAAACCCGATTGCGATCGTCTATCATCCTTGTCGGTTTGGAAGCTTGCATCCGTGTAAGCATTTACAACGAGATCATCTTCCATTCCTCCATAGACCAAAAAAGAGTCTTTAGTTCTTCTCAAGTACTTAAGAATCGCTTTTACAGCTATCCAGTGATTTGCGCCAGGGTCGGATTGGTGTCTACTTGTCATGCTCAAAGCATAAGATACATCCGGCCTAGTACAAATCATGGCATACATGATGGACCCAATTGCCGAAGCATATGGAACATCATTCATTTTCTCACGCTCATCGTTTGTCTTAGGACATTGAGTCTTACTTAGAGAAACTCCATGTAGCACGGGCAAGGTCCCTCTCTTAGAATTTTCCATACGGAATCTTCTAATAACCTTGTCAATGTATGTACTTTGGCTTAAACCAAGTAGCCTCCTTGATCTATCTCTATAGATATTAATGCCAAGAATATATGCGGCTTCACCCATATCTTTCATTGCGAAGCACTTTCCTAACCAAGTCTTCATAGACTGAAGTGTAGGAATGTCGTTTCCAATGAGCAATATGTCATCCACGTATAAAACAAGGAATAGCACTATGCTCCCACTAATCTTCTTGTATACACAAGGCTCATCTTCGTTCTTGATGAAACCAAACTCTTTGACTGATTCATCAAAATGGAGATTCCAACTCCTTGAAGCTTGCTTCAATCCATAGATGGATCTTTGCAATTTGCATACCTTAGAATCTTGTTCAAAACCTTCTGGTTGTGTCATATACACATCCTCTTGGAGTTTTCCATTCAGGAAAGCGGTTTTGACGTCCATCTGCCATATTTCATAGTCATGATATGCGGCAATGGCAACCAAAATTCTTATAGACTTGATCATTGCTACGGGTGAAAAGGTCTCATCATAGTCAATACCATGAGCTTGTCTATAACCCTTCGCTACAAGCCTAGCTTTGTAGGTATGCACCTTCCCATCCATGTCAGTCTTCTTCTTGAAGACCCATTTGCATCCTATGGTTTTTACACCTTCGGGCGCATCAATCAAATTCCGAACTTGATTGTCTTGCATGGATTGCAATTCGGATTCCATGGCTCCAAGCCACTTATCCGAATCAGGAGAAGACATCGCCTCTTGGTAGGTTGACGGTTCATCATTCTCAATGATTTCTACCTCATTACTATCCGTTACGAGAAATCCATATCTCTCGGGCTCGGATCGTAGCCTACTAGATCTGGGAGTTGCTTGTGTATTTTGAACATGTTCCACAACTCCTTGTGGTTCTTGTTCTTGTTCCACTATTGGTTCAATGTTATTTTCTGGGTCTCGAATTTCTTCGAGATTTATTTTACTCCCACTGATTTCTTTGGAGAGAAACTCTTTCTCTAGAAAGACACCAGTTCGGGCAACAAACACTTTGTTGTCCTCACGGTTGTAAAAGTGATATCCTCTAGTTTCCTTAGGATATCCCACAAAAATACATTTATCAGATTTGTGCGCAAGTTTGTCTGAGACAAGTCTCTTGACAAAAGCTTCGCAACCCCAAATCTTCATGAAAGACAGACAAGGCTTCTTTCCACTCCACATCTCATATGGAGTCTTTTGAACCGATTTAGTTGGAACACGATTTAGTGTGAAAGCAGCGGTTTCTAGGGCGTAACCCCAAAAGGATATTGGAAGATTAACTTGACTCATCATTGATTGAACCATGTCTAATGTCTAATAAAGTCCGATTCCTCCTCTCGGACACACCATTCCATTGTGGTGTTCCGGGTGGAGTTAATTGTGAAACTATTCCACAATTCTTTAGATGATCATCAAATTCTTGACTTAAGTATTCTCCACCACGATCTGATCGAAGTGCTTTTATACTTTTGCCAAGTTGTTTTTCTACTTCATTTTGAAATATTCTAAATATCTCAAATGCTTCACTCTTATGTTTCATTAGGTAAACATACCCAAATCTACTATAATCATCAGTGAAGGTTATGAAGTATTGAAATCCTCCCCTAGCATTGCTACTTAATGGTCCGCATACATCGGAATGTATCAATCCCAATAAGTCGCTTGCCCTTTCACCCAACTTGGTAAAAGGTGTCTTAGTCATTTTTCCAAGAAGACACGACTCACAAGTATCATATGACTCTAAGTCACATGAACCTAAAGGTCCGTCCCCATGGAGTTTTGAGATACGCTTCTCATTAATATGACCGAGACGGCAATGCCACAGATAAGTGTGATTTACATCATTAGGTTTAGATTTCTTATTTACATGATAGACATTGTCATTATTTTCATTCTTGACATCCAAGATATAAAGGCCATTAAATGAATTAGCAATACCATAAAGCACATCATTTAAATAAATAGAAAATTTCTTATTCTCAATAAGAAACTTAAAACCTTCATTATCCAAACAAGAAATTGAAATAATATTTCTGCTTAAATCCGGAACATAATAACAATTGTTCAAAACAAGAATTAATCCGGAAGGTAAAGTGACTTCATAAGTCCCTACGACTAATGCATCAACTCTTGCTCCATTTCCCACGCGTAGATCTACTTCGCCTTCTTTAAGCAGTCTCCTATTCTTTAGTCCCTGCACATTTAGACAAATGTGAGAACCACATCCGGTATCCAATACCCAAGAATCAGTGGTAGAAAGGAGAATATCTATCATATAGATACCTGAAGTCGACGCAGCCTTGCTGCTCTTATTCTTCTTTTGCTCTTCCAAGAAAGCCTCGCAATTACGTTTCCAATGACCAATTTCTTGACAATGGAAACAGATTGCATCCTTTTGTGAATCAAGTTTTGCCTCAGAAGCCTTGGCAACCTTTGCCTTGCTTATTTTGGGTTTGACAACTTTCTTACCCTTTCCTTTGGCACTAGCCTTCTTCCCATCATGAACCAAGAGCACGGGAGAACATTTCTCCACAATTTTCATCTCTGCAGTTTTGAGCATCCCATGCAACTCAAAGAGATTCTTATCCATTCCATGCATGTTATAATTCATCACAAACTGATTATAACTTTTAGGCAATGAATTAAGAATGAGATCCGTGGCTAGCTCCAATGGGATTGGATAGCCAAGTTTCCAAGTTTCTCAAGGTGCTCTACATAACCTTTCATTTTAAGAAAGTGAGGACTCACTTGTTGCCCTTCATTCATTTTACTAGTAGTGAATGCAACAATGGTCTTGTACCTCTCTTGCCTAGCTTGCTCTTGAAACATGGTTCTCAACTCCACGCCTATCTCATAGGCTTTCAAATGTTCCAAACTTTGTTGGAGTTTTGAACACATAGCAGCAAGCATGAGACAACTTACATCTCTAGAATCATTACGATGTTTCTTGTAATTGTCTCTTTCCACCCTAGGGGCAGCAGGCGGTGGTTCAGCAGGGAGAGGCCCATCGAGAATGTACAACTTATCTTCTTTCCTAAGAACAATTCTTATGCTACGGATCCAATCCATAAAGTTAGTATCATTCTCTTCGAGCTTATCCTTCTCAAGGATCGATCGCAATGACATTGATTGAGTGTTATTAGTCATTATCTACAAATATGCAAAATTTCCAAAATTTAATAAGTACCGTTTTTCATTAAAGAGATAAATAATGTATTTTTCAAACAAAATACTCCCACTAAATTATATAACCTTCACATACATCCAATGTATAATATAATTTAATTGGGCTAAGATCCAACTTTAATTTAACTTTTGAGTCCACGGAGGCGGACCGCTCAAAAACTAAATTAATTAGGTAGACAATCATGTCAATCATATCCCATATGATTCTTAGATCCTTTTATGAGATTCTTTGAGAAATCCAATTTCAAAAAGCATGTTTAATCTCATCTTTTGCCTAGGCCCAAAACTGTTTTGACGCCTAATTAAGTCCAACCATTTTAAACGCATATGAACCATTCAATTTAATGCACCTTGCGGAGGCAAGCCCACATTAAATTAATGAACCTCATCTTGCTCATACATGAATAAAATCAATGCACTTCGCGGAGGCGAACCCACATCAAAATCACCCATATATAAACAAGTGTTTTAATCATGGTATGACAAAGAAGGACTTAAAACTTTCTTTGAAGGTTCATCACATATAGCATATAACACATTTATGAGCACATAATATAAACATGTTACACATCAAGTTTAGCCACTAAATTAATCTCTATTAATTTAAGCATGATATTTATGTGTCATTAGTTTCTCTATAATTATGAAGATGAGACTATTTCAACTTTGGTTATTATCTCCAAATCAAGACAACAAGAAGTGCGGTCGAACTAAGCCATTAGGCAACCACAATCCCGCACTAATTCAAGAAACCAAGAAAGTAGTCCATGTGGCCGAAACTAAGCAATAGATGGTCTCGATGAACGTAGGCCAATTGCATTCACAATTCCACATGGATCTCCAATCATTGAATCAAGAACTTTGTTTCTCAATTTTAGCAATTATGAACTCTTCATAATTCTAACTTCGTTTTTTCTTTGAAACTTTGATTGCGATCAAGTTTGGGAAACACAATCTCGATGAACGCAGATTAGCCATCCAAACCTTGAACCAATCTTAGAATCACAAGACTAAAACAAATAGGAAAATCAAACCCCAAAATCCACACACAAACCAACTACCCAAAACCCATTCCAGATCAACAAGTCTGGACTGGTTCTGTTACTGGTTTTGTCGAATTTATCGAAAATTCCATATTCAGATTTTAACCAAAATCAGAACAAACTTCGACCACCGAGCGCCAGCCTGCAAAGGACCAGGCGCCCGCTTGAATGGCCAGAATAGTATAGAATTTTAAAGTTCGAAAATTTTGTCTCAAAATTATTTTTCCTTGATTATTAAAACTTTGATCCAATCAAAAATCAATAATTGAAATAATTCAGAATCCACCATAATTTTTATTGCGGTTGAATCGTGCGATTAAAGTTGCAAAACAATAAACCACATAAAATCACAAAACACATAAGCATCATATATTCCAATATTCATATCATGCAAGGCACATAAACAATTTATATACACATAACATGATCCAAGTATTGAATTAATCAACATGAACGGGGCTCTGATACCACTGTTAGGTTTCCATGTAACATGCGCAGCGGAATATAGCAATTAAAATTTTGAGAAACCCAAAGCCATGGATCCGTTCATATGATTAAATGAAATACAACAAGATGAATAGAGGAATAACTAACCCTTGATGGCTATGAATTTTCTTCGGTCTTGGTGGAGAAACTTGAAGACTTGATCACGATCACAAAGCTTGAACACGAACTTTGAAGATGATGATTTTCACCCTCTAGCGGTATCCACACTTCGAACGAATATCAAAGGAGCTTCTTTGATCTTGGTTGCTAGACCAATATTATGAAACACACTTTCACAATTTAATAAAGAACTATATGGAATTTATTTGTGAATTATTTTGTTCCTCAATCAATGATATCTTAGAACAAAATAAAATCTCTCTCAAACTCTTTGAGACTCACAAAAAGCACTAGTCCATATGGTCTGGCCGAATTGGGGTTTTTATACACAATTAAGACCTATTCCAAATAGGTAACTTGTGCCAAAAACCTTTCCTAATCGAATTAGGAAATTTCCAATCGGCATACCGGGCGCCCGCCTGGTCCTACCCAGGCGCCCGCTTGTTTGGACAGAAAGTCCAATTCCTTTCCGGCTTGTTCAGGCGCCCGCCTGGTGCAACCCAAGCGCCCGCTTGGTTGACCAGGAGGCCCAGAACTTTCCAGAAATTCCTTGGAAGTCCTCCGACCCTAAATGCCAATATAGTCCTTTTATTTAAGATTCGTTCTATTGTGTGTGACCCTCTAGGATTATACTAAGTTGGCAATGGACTCAAACATGATTCCATAAGATATGATTAGGTTCTAGCAAACCGTCATACCTACCCAAATAGTATAACTAGATACAAGTTCGCATTCCTTTAGAATATGTCATAATCCCTTTGTCCACGATGTCATTGAACACAAGTCATGGTCAAACAGTCAACTTGTTTTGTTCAATACTTTCTCGATTCCGAATATGTTGATAATTCAAATGCTATTGATTCAATCAATCCATTTGAGTCCGGCCGAACATTTCATCAACATCATTCCTTCGAGGGGCCCAAGCTTGACATCTCTCCGTGGAGGGACAAATCCATTTAGCTTATTATTCTTCCCAACGGGAATCCGATTATGCCAATCATACCCTTTATAACTACCGTGTTAAGGTAGCGTTTGAATATGTCAAACACAATGTTCATCAAGTGGAAGACTATAATAACTTCATGTCTAAGGATTCAAATGACATAACTAATATGAGATATATGTACGACATAGACCATGACATAAATCTCATACAGCGGGTCATGTCCAGTACCTTGTTCCAAACAAGTACCCATAAATCTAACATGATCATCCCATGATCATTTAGCCTTTATACTAGTGCTTAATAAGTACTAGGGACGGGGATTATTATAAGTAAACATGAACAACAATAATAATCAAAACATCTCTTTATTGATATGAAATAAATGATAACAATTACAACATTTATTAAATGTGCCTAGGGCACCACTACCAACAAGAGGCGGGACATGGTCAACTTGGATCTATGGAGAGGGTTGACTTACTCAAGGAAGCGTGACTCTTGGCGAGGCAGAGGCGGGACATGGTTAACTTGGCTCTATGGAGAGGGTTGACTTACACAAGGAAACGTGACTCTTGGCGAGGCAGAGGCGGGACATGGTCAACTTGGCTCTATGGAGAGGGTTGACTTACACAAGGAAGCGTGACTCTCGGGGTCAGAGGCGGGAAATGGTCAACTTGGCTCTATGGAGAGGGTTGACTTACAAAGATAAAGGCATGACTCTCGGCTGGTCAGAGGCGGGACATGGTCAACTTGGCTCTATGGAGAGGGTTGACTTACAAGGATGGTCTTACGTCATTTTGGACTGCCGGGGACAAGGTTTCAACCTATAATGACTATTCTAAGTCAAGGTTTGACTTGGGTCAACTCTACCTTTGGGGAGTTTGACAGGAAAACTGGTCTTACGTCTGACTAAGGACTGCCGGGGACAAGGGTCTCAACCTATAATGATTATTCTGAGTCAAGGTTTGACTTGGGTCAACTCCAACTTTGGGGAGTTTGATGGGAAAACTGGTCTTACGTCCGACTAAGGACTGCCGGGGATAAGAGCTTCAACCTATAATGACTATTCTGAGTCAAGGATTGGTCAACTCCAGCTTTGGGGAGTTTGACGGGAAAACTGGTCTTACGTCTGACTAGGGACTGCCGGGCAAGGGTTTTCTAAACCTAAGAGTTCGCTGGGCTCAAGTTAAGGACGGCCTAAGACTCGCCAGGGGACGGGATCTTGCTCATTCTAGGCAAAGACGGGCTTACGAATGGCCGGGTATCTTTAGGTAAAATGGGCGTACAAACTGCCGGGAGATGTGATTTCCTCACCGGGCTTGAGTGTATTCTCACATCAAGGAATTTTCACAAATTTTACTGGGCATACGTCAAAGACTGCCGGGGACAAGGTTTTCTAAACCTAAAAGGTCTCAACCTATAATGACTATTCTGAGTCAAGGTTTGACTTGGGTCAACTCCACCTTTGGGGATGATTGACACTCTTTCCTTGACACTGGGGGAGAGCCTAGGGGTGACCTTCAAGACTCATTATGGACGAAAAAAATCCAAGAATTTGGAAATCATTCTTTGATTCAAAAGCATTTTGCTTGGAACATTGTTTTTGATAAATGATGCCAAATGGGAGAATTTGGAAAATGCTTATTCCTAAAGGCAAATCTTTTAACGAAGCATGTTGGTCAAATTTTGATTTTAACTTAACCGCGAGGTTTGTATGCATAAAGTCCTTTTGAGCTTTGTCCATTTCTTAGGAGTGATCGGGAGTAGAGAACCCTTTTGTCGTTGATGTTGGGGTAGCCCCATGTCCTTGTTGTTGTTGATGTCGGGGTAGCCCCATGTCCTTGTTGCCGTTGATGTTGGGGTAGCCCCATGTCCTTATTGCCGTTACTGTGGCGGTAGCCCCATGTCCTTATTGCCGTTGCTGTGGAGGTAGCCCCAATGTCGTCTTTCGACTTTTGATGTTGACGCGGACCCATTGTCGTCTCGCGGCCTTTGATGACGTTAGGAACTCATCCATTTTTCATGCCGCACCCTTTATTTTGCCTAGGCCACCCTTTCGGGTTTGCAACCTAGCGGGCATCTCTTTTGCGTCTTTTATGGCACACCCTGTTTTTTGCCTAGGCCGCCCTTACGGGTTTTCAACCTAGCGAGCTACTTTTTTGTGCCTTTTTCTTTTTTCCTTTTTTTTATGAGTGATCCAGCCGACTCGATAGAGCGGGGACATAAGGTATCTTTTGGAGGAAACATGCAAGGGCATTTTATTTGGGAGAGAGACCCTTTATGTCGGTGAGCTCTTTGAGCAGTGTATCATGAAATAGGAGGAAGCCCTTGCTTGACAGAATACAAGTGTTTAGCTCTTTCCTAAGATGCAGAGAAGAAGACTTGTCGAGACATTTGAAATTTTCCTTAGTCAATATCATCAAAATGATTGCTTGAATGGACCATGTTTGTTATTAAGTCAATATTATAGCAAGCAATTAGCCTTAACATGTATAAATGTAGTGATCAATTAAGATTAAGATTCGATCAATGGCAAGATCGGGGGAAAAAGGTGTGTCTGGGACATCGGTCATTGATGGGACCGAGGGGAGAAAACTTGGTCATTTTGAGAGGACCACGGTTTGATGGTTTTGTTTCATGTTGTGACCGGACCCGAAGGTTGTCTACGTTCCCCTCAGTTTGAGGAGCTCAGGTCGCCGTAGTTCGGCCATGTTCTATCTTTTGTTGAAGTTGGTGTCCTTTTGAAGGATGTTGTTGCTTTGCTGATGTAGATCGCTTTGCCTTGTGGTGAATTCCTTGGGGTGAACCCTCTTTGGTGAGCTTTTGAGGCAAACTTCCTCTTCGCGTATATTCATTTCCTTTCCTTCTTTCCATACATTCATTTCTTTTCTCTCTTTTCATTTTTCTCTTTTTTTTAGAGAGATAGGGGAAACATTAGCCCCAACTTGGACATTGGCTCATCTGTAGCCCCTTGGTGGAATGTCTGTCACTTCTCGCTTTGACTTTGAAGCTCCGGGAAGTCCTTTGCTTGGTTGTGCACGTTCGATCACGGTTGAATATTTGTGGTTGAGCAACAACATCCTTGCCTTTTCATTGTCCCGGGATGCCTTTGATGTGCATCCAGAATTTGTATCGGAAAGGTGTATCGGGTTGTGTATCGGGAAAGGCTTGCCATTAATGGTTTCTTCATGCCAATTGATCACAACGTTCATTCACATCAAGATTAATTATTTTCATTTAGCATTTTTCATTTGTGTTAGGTCCATTCGTACTTAATGAGTCGTCATTGACTAGTATCTTAGAAGTCAATTCATCATTTTAGGGACGTAGCAATCAATTGATAATAACAAGCAAGGCAATTTCAAGAGTAAATGTATATTGCAAAATAATGTCTCAAGTCTAGAGAGAATAGAAGGAAAACGACTTTTTTATTTAGATAACTTTATACGTACATGTCCAAATGCGGATCTTTGTAAAAATAAAAAGACATAGTCCAAGACGGACTTTGGTGAAAGTCTAGATCCTACGAGGCTGGAAGACCCATTTATTTTTTTTATTTTTTTTAGGGATGGGCTCCCATGAAGCACGATAATTCATTTTCTTCCTTAATTGTTGGAGGGGTTGTCGGAGGCATATTCCATGTCTTCCACGGGGAACTCGGGTTCCATGTCGTCGGGAAAGATGTCGCGAGGTCTCCATTTGGCTTGGCGTTGTAATTGTCAGATTCATCTACTCATGAGTTGGGAGTCTGCTTTGGCCCTCTCCTTTTGGTGATTTCCTTCCAAGGCGCGTAGCCTTCGTGCGTGGCATTCGGCGAGGGTACGAATCTCCATTTGATGTAGCCGCCTTTGGGCTTCCGAAGCACGGGCCTCTCCTTGTAGACAGTGTCCCGACCTTTTGATCTTCTTGCTCATATGGACGGTTGTCTCGAACGCCAATTCAGATGTGGGCTCCTTGGTCGATGTCTCCAATGGACAGAACCGCGAAGGACTTTAGCATATTAAACCTCAAGGTGAAATTATAACCATGATTTGAGAAGAACGCTTCATTAGCGGATTAGCCCTTTTAGGAAAAACTTGACCTTTTATTTTAAGAAAACTTGATCTCCATTATTTTTTCATTTGAGTAAAAGACTCACACATTTTTTATTTTTATTTTTTAAATAAGGATTGACCGGGCCGAAGTTGCCTACGTTCCCCTCACTACGAGGGAGGGGGTCCCACGCGATGAGAGGCTCAGGTCACCGTAGTTCGAATGGGTTTAGAATTCTAAGAAAAACATGACCTCAGTCGACTCACTTCAAACGGACCTTTTAGTTGGGATGACATGGGACGAGACATTACTGGTTTGAGACTAAATGGTACTCATATTAGTCTGAGTCACAAGGGCGATCGGGTCAATTGAAATGGTCACCACATGGCGGTGCAAATCGAGGAGGTCAATGCTTGACCAAGGTATATTACCATGTGGCGCCATGACGCTTAGACCCGAAGGGGGAATGGTCACGTGACGATACTAACGGGAACGAGATGCCTCGAGGGGCGCAAAATTGGTCATCACATGACGGCTCCAGGAAGGGGAAAAGGGTCATCCTAAGCACTTTTATTTTCTTTCTTATATATATATATATATATATATATATTGAACTTAATTTTAACGGACACTTTGGAGGATAACGGGGGTCCATCCAATGACTTGACCGACTTCTTGGAGGATAACGGGGATCCGTCCAAGGACTTGACTGACTTCTTGAAGGATAACGGGGATCCATCAAAGGACTTGACTGACTTCTTGGAAGATAACGGGGATCCGTCCAAGGACTTGACTGACTTCTTGGAGGATAACGGGGATCCATCCAAGGACTTGACTGACTTCTTGGAAGATAACGGGGATCCATCCAAGGACTTGACTGACTTTTTTGGAGGATAACGGGGATCCGTCCCAGGACTTGACTGACTTTATAAGGGACTATTCCTAGGGATCTAACGGGGATCTTTACGGGGACCTAGGGGACAACACCTAGGGTTTCAACGGTAATCCTAACGGGGACCTAGGGGACAACGCCTAGGGTTTCAACGGTAATTATAACGGGGACCTAGGGGACAACGCCTAGGGTTTCAATGGGAATCATAACGGGGACCTAAGGGACAACGCCTAGGGTTTCAACGGTAATGATAACGGGGACCTAGGGGACAACGCCTAGGGTTTCAACGGTAATTCTAATGGGGACCTAGGGGACAACGCCTAGGGTTTTAACGGGAATCGTAACGGGGACCTAAGGGACAACGCCTAGGGTTTCAACGGTAATCACAACGGGGACCTAGGAGACAACGCCTACGGTTTCAATGGGAATCATAACGGGGACCTAGGGGACAACGCCTAGGGTTTCGACGGGAATCATAACGGGGACCTAGGGGACAACGCCTAGGGTTTCGACGGGAATCATAACGGGGACCTAAGGGACAGCGCCTAGGGTTTCGATGGGAATCATAACGGGGACCTAGGGGACAACGCCTAGGGTTTCAACGGTAATTATAACGGGGACCTAGGGGACAACGCCTAGGGTTTCGACGGGAATCATAGCGGGGACCTAGGGGACAACGCCTAGGGTTTCAACGGGAATCATAACGGGGACTTGGGGGACAATGCCTAGGGTTTCAACGGTAATTATAACTGGGACCTAGGGGACAACGCCTAGGGTTTCAACGGTAATTATAACGGGGACCTAGGGGACAACGCCTAGGGTTTCAACGGGAATCATAACGGGGACCTAGGGGACAACACCTAGGGTTTCAATAGGAATCATAACAGGGACCTAGGGGACAACGCCTAGGGTTTCAACGAGAATCGCCTAGGATTTCAACGGGAATTTTGGAGGATAACGGGGATCCATCCAAGGATTAACGGGTGCCTCGGATATCTTCCAAGGATTTAACGGGTTCCTAGGGGACAACGTCTAGGGATTTAACGGGAGTCTTGGAGGATAACAGGGATCCATCCAAAGATTAACAGGTGCCTCGGAGATCTTCCAAGGACTTAACGGGTTCCTAGGGGACAACGCCTAGGGATTTAACGAGAGTCTTGGAGGATAACAGGGATCCATCCAAAGATTAACAGGTGCCTCGGAGATCTTCCAAGGACTAACGGGTTCCTAAGGGACAACGCCTAGGGATTTAACGGGAGTCTTGGAGGATAACAGGGATCCATCCAAAGATTAACGGGATGACGCTTGTTAACTCAAGAAAGCAATGTGTCAAAGACAAGAAGCAAAACGGAGCAAATTCATGCAAGGCGTAATTAATTATCCGTTCAAGTTTACTTAAAACGTATTTTTATTCCTAAATGGTTGGAAAAGATTTCTCTTCTTTTTCGCAACTACTCTAATTCCTGGACCAGTGGAGGCCATCACTACGCCTATAGACCCCTCGTTTTTCACCTGTATTGCATACTCCTAAGGATGGACTATCCCGGGCGAGGGTCCTATAGGGCACGCAGCTTCCACCAACCAAAAGAAACCAAACCTAGGGTCTAGTGCGTCACAAAGTTCCAATGCACGGGCCATTCTTATCACAGTTAAGCCCCCAGCTAAGGTTAAGATTAACTTAACGCTCCAACAAAATTCCGGCATGACCTCACTTTAATGAGGGATCTCATACTTTAGCCTTGGGCTTAAAAATGATTAGGATGGGTCAAGCATTAGAGCTTAATGACGCGGTGTCAACCTATCCTTAATACATGACTTCGGTTAATTATGGTTGGAATTAACTCATAAGTCAAGAACCGGGTCAAAGATGACCTTGGTCACACTTGCTTTTACAAGGAGTCGTGACTCGGGCGTTAACTTGACCATAATTAGCGTTTGGACACGTATTAGGGACGTGACGACGTGAGCTAGACCAAAAACCAACCATGGTCACGATATTTGTGTGTCACGGACATGTGTGGTTGACTCGGCTCGGAAGGGGAGGTGGAATGGACCCGTCGCGCGCGAGAAGGGCACAAGAGCACCAATCAAGCTGCATCGTGGCATCCATTCCGGGTTTAAAGGGTTTTTGGAGTGTTCACAAGGTCAAGTGCGCGTTGTGTGAAGCCTTCTATGTTCCCTTTTGAGTCAAAATAGAAATTTCCGGTCTGTTTTAATACCATGAGCATTGCATGAACAATTGTATGGACAAGTATGATGAACAAGTAAGATTGTAACGCCCGTAGAATTTGCATGCATTCCATGAATATATCGTTGACATGCTTGCATTTTAATATGAGTGAGATGCATTATTTATGCATATTTATGTGTTAGCTTCAAAGTATAAATTTAAAAATAATTGTGGACTCATGAGTTTATTATTATTTTTACATTTAAATAGAAAATGTTACACACAAATATATGAAGATGAGTTATATTTGTAATTCCCGTTCAACTTTGACACCTTGTACGAAAATGGCTATAACATTTTGTAGAAAATTCAAAATCAAAATCCGAAAAATGTTACTTACTCTAGACATTTAGAGATTTCAAAATAATATTTATTTGATCAATTTTGGCTTAGTAAAATGTCTTCTATGAGCTTTTTCAGTACCAAGTAACTCAACCAATCAAATATAATTAAATGGTTTGACTTAGTTTGACTTTAGTTTGACCACCTTATCAAATGTGGCCACCTAAACTAGTGAATTTTGCTCCTTGACCGTGTCATGTGCTGGGAAAGGCTTGATGTTGCATTTATTTTCTTTCTTAATAATAGAGTATTATATAGTTTAATTACTTTCCTAAGAAACAAGGACAATGACTTTTCTAGCTAGCTTGGTTGACTAGCACTTTACTAACTCTTCCTCTTGTTTACACGTACTACACCACCGCTTCACCCTCTTTATACTTCACCCTCATCAAATCTCTGGCCAAATTAATTCGTTTCTTCTCCATCACATCAATGTTCGACCGAGGTGAGAACCTACACATGATTTCAAGAGAATTCCATACAAGTCGAACCGTAATTTATGATTTGGTGATCCATTTGACGATCCGATTTCACTGCGATGCTTAAAGAGTCGAGTAGATCATCTATAGGTGATTAAAATCATTTTTCTTCAATATTATTCTCGTAATAGGTAAGTTACTACTCCCCTTTTAATTATAGTAATGTTCATACATGCTATATATGATACTTTTATTTGCCAATTATTGCTTTATGGGTAGAGTAGTATTGGTACTAATTATTATTTATGTTAATATGTGATTCTATACACATTTTAATTAATTAAATTGACCCAAATAATAAAAACGAGAACTATGATAGTAATTTTGAGACGGTGAAATAGCGGTACTATAAATAATAATTACCATCCAAAATGAGTAAAATACTCAACGAAGCGATATAAGGTGTAATAAAAGTATCCCGTCCCATAAATGAGTTCCTAAGAAAAATAGGGACTAATAAAAGTATAATTATAATTTAATAAAATTATGATTAATACGATTAAAGTTGACGAAAATAATTACGCAACACAATATGTGGCGTAAAATGTATTCGTCCATAAATCGCGAATATACGTGAGGTGTATAATTGTGATTACGTACAATATGACCTACCCTATTACTTACTTGGAGTCTAATACTTATGGGCTCTAATTTGGATTGATTGCTTATGGTGGACACTTTATGTGTCATGGTTTTATTGATTTATAGTCGCAAATATTGCGTATGATTACCCGTTATTGTTGTGAACAAATGATTACATGGTTCTTGGGATTTAATGGACTGGTCCACTACTTTTGGGCTAGTTTTTGATACAATTATGTGAAGTAAATATCTACTTGTGAATTTTATTTGAGTCCAGCTGGCATGTGTGTTTTAGGGGTATGTTGACCTTTTGTTAGTGCGGGGGCTGGGGCCACGTTCTAACTTAAGGCCATCGTACCTGTGACCGTCACCCTTACTAATGGCCATAGTAAGGGAATAGGTCCCGATCGTTGTAGCAATACGCATGACATTGGATAGCTATATATCGGGCGATTCCAGGTTGTATGGACTGGGTTGACTCGATTTGATACTGAATACCAGATCATTAATGTACTGCAAAGCAGCGTTCAGATTGATATGTGTACTGCGACAACAACACAAGCATCAACAACAATAGTTATAAATGGTATGGGTAATAAGCTCGGAAGTGGCTGGAAGGATCGGAGGTGTACCTCGACATATCCTTTGTTATGTGTTTACTTCAGCTATTATGTGCTGCATGATGAGTTGGTACAGCCTCTCATATTATATGCTATGTGATTGTTGATTACAACATTACTTATTGATAATGCTTTATTGTTGTTATTATTTACATGATAGCATGTCATGTAGTTGCATTAGTAACTTACTGGGTTTCGACTCACTCCGTTTCTTTGTTTATTTGTTTTCTTTAGTTTCCAGGCAAGGAAGATCGTCAGTAAGGTACGACTTAGCAGGGATATTTGAGAAGGTTGTTTCTTTTATGGGTAGTTGCTCTACTAAGCTTATATATGTTTATTTTCGTGAGGACGATGGTTTTACTGAGTTATTTAAACTCTGTAAATTTGGGTAGATGTGTTTTATGCCTGTAATAAAGTATTTGATATTCTTTGTGCCGGCACATGTTGTTAGGTGTGGTTGGAGTTCAGTATAACTCTAGTTTGGTTGTTCAATAGTTGAGGCAGTTTGCCTGTGGTTGTTTTTAGTATTCTGTTGTCGAGCAAGTGTAGCTTGTGTGTTATACATGTTTATGGATGATGATAGTATTAGCAGGCGTCATGTCCGTTTTATAGCAGGGTTAATGCACCTGGTTTGTGGTTCTATATAGGACTTCAGAACTCGGGTCGCGTCAAAGATGGACAAGTATTTTCAACAAGCAAATAAACAAACATATTAACAAGCAAGAATCAAAATTTGTACATGAAAAGGTTGTGCACAACCAAAGGTTTTTGAAACCAAAATTTTGCAAGAAGAACAACCTTTTGAAAGTCATTTGTAGAAAAAGATTGTGCACAAACAAGAGAATTTTGGGGAACCAAAATATTTTATAAAAGGGGGTAACGCACAATGAGGCTTTGAAAACCCAATTTTATATCCAAAAGTTTGTGCATTACCAAGCTTTTTAAAATCCATTTTTGGCTAGGAAAAGGAAGGCAAATGTGCACAAGTAAGGCTGTAAATTGGAACTTGGACCAGAAGAAACAAGGGGACCATCAGAATGTTTCTGCCCTGCACAAAACTGTTAACTTGAAACATTCGTAGGCCCGGCGAAACCAGCCGTACGGCTAGAGCAAGACATCCATTATTTTTTTGCAGATTTCCAACTTCAGGTCATCAAGCCCCAGTTTATTGCATTTCCAGAACAGTTTCACTCTCAGAAATCAAAACAGAGACATAAAATACACACAAAAATGTACAAAGTCAACAAACGGGGATGGGAGTTTGACCCACACAATAATGCCCCCGAATCTTTTAAAAAGAAGTCCGAAAACACTCTATTCCCCAGCAGAGTCGCCACTGTGAGGATCCCCCCTCCCCTCAGGGAGAAACGGGTTCGTTTCGAGGAAAAAAATCCAAACACGTGTAACTTCACAAACTTAACGGAGTCGCCACATTTGTTAACTTTTAACCCAACAAATGAAAATGGTTAGAGATTTATGAGTTCGGAGGTCAGGTTACGGCTTGGGAAGAGTTTTATGTCACCCAAGCCGCCTCGGACAAAACCGAGTCTCCCTAATTTTGTTTAAGATTGTGCATGTGTGTGTGTGTGTTTAGAAAACGGGAGAAACTAACTTTAACAAAAAATGGTTAGGATTTTAACAGAAAGGGGGGTTCTTTTGTAAACATTCTGGATAAAAGGGGGACTAGACTGAAACATGCCCCTGGACAAAGTAGCTGTACGGCTAAAGGGGGTCTTCCTGGAAATTTTAACAGATTCCCAAGAATCAGTCCAGTTCTATACAGAAACAGAGCATTTCGTCTGAAACTGGACTGTTTGATCATTTCCATCCATTCTTTTGTAACAAAACATAAATTAAACCATCCCTATGTCATTAATCACTAGATTAGACACCCAAACAAGAGTTTTGGGTGTGATTAAGACAATCATTGAGGAATTATTGAGAAAAGGTGATGAAAGTGGCCTTTGAGCCAAGATGACCATTTTGATGAGTAAAGATTCAAACTTTACCATCAAAATGGGATCTTTATGCAAGATTAAACCTTTAGGGACAACAAAAATGACATAAAGATTGAATCTTTATGACCAAAATGTGGGATTTTAGGCTAAATCAAGGTTGGGATGATAAAGATTGGAACTTTATTACCCCACATGATCATCATGGCCAAATATAACATAAAGATACATGCTTTCACCATGAAAATGGATCATCAAGCTATTTAAAGACAAGAAATTAACAAATCATGATCTTCTTTAGGTTTTACCCTTTTTTGACATACTTGGATGTGAAGGCACCTTGAATCATTTCATGATTTGGTTCCAAGATACATATAACAAGAATATAAGGTGCTTGAAAGGACAAGGCTTGCAATATAAAGGTGCTTGACAAGGGAAAGACTTGCAATATAAGTAAATAAACAACATAAACAAGAACAAAAGAGTTTAAGGTGGAGAGAAGATGGGGAGAAGGAGGCTTCACCTATGGTGGTTATGGCCTATCTTCCTCTCTTTTCACTCAAGTGTTTGGTGGTGTTTCACTCAAACTGAATTTCTGCAGAGTTTCACCTACAAAACTATATTTCTCCCCCTTTGAAATGATCAGCAAGGGTCTCAATTTATAGGGACTGAAGGTGCCTATACCAGCCGTGCGGCTAGGCCCTTCCCGCGTCCAAACCATCCGTACGGCTCAGCCTGGCGAGCTTCTGGATTTTTCCAAGTTTAATTCTAGAGCAGTCCTAGAATTTTCAGTTTATCCTAGTGAGGTCCCAGCCCATCAGTTTATCCCTGAATGGTGCTAAGAGTTCCTCTAAGTTGGTCAATTTCAGATTGGGGTACTTACAGTACGGCTAAGGAAGTGGGTGCCTTTTTTGCATTGAATTTTATTCTGGGTCAGGTCATCTCCTTAAGTGCCTTAGCCTGATGTCTAGAAGCAATTCATTTCATTCATCCTTCGAGGTTTTTCTTTCCATGGAGTCTTTTCTCATGGAGAAACCACCAAAATTGTCCAAGATTGATCAAGAATGCTTTGAAGGCAATCTTAGGCTTTGGATGAGGCATCATATAAGAGAAAATACCCGAGAGAAACTTCATTGCCTGGACTCTATTTGCAAAGATTAGTTGTGAGTAATTCTTGTAGCTAGTCCCTCTGATAATAATGACTCCGTTCAACGTAGTTGCTAGATTTTTCTAGCTTGTATTCACTTTCCTTTATTAGGAACTGATATTTACTTTGCATCTTGAGTAGGGGCGGTTTGCACTTTGTAGAGGAGGAGAATAGGGGATATTAGCGTTACTATGTATTCCCTCAGTCCCAAATTGAATGGCCATTTTTTGAGTTTTAGGAGAATTTAAGGAAGCTGACATTTTGCATCTTTTCTTGCACATGTACATACACACCTTTCATGATCTCACTATTTTACTTAGTATAGGAGTAAACTAAAATGTTATGATCACCATCAAGGAGCTTTATGTAGTTTCACAAGAAAAAAGGTTCATTTTTGGACATTTTTTTAGGGAAAAATGCGAAAAAGTACCCCAATTGGTCATTTTGTGCGGTTTGGTGCCTCATTTCCATTTTTGTTGCAAGGAAAGTGCTTCAACTTGACACTTTGTGCAACGGAGGTCACTAACACTGAACTTAATCCATTTTTGCACGTTAAATAGTCATGTGCTAATGCACATGACTTTTTTAAAGGGGAAAAATGGTCAAACCCTTCATCATCTTCCTTCTATTTATTTCACCTTCAACACCCTCTCCCATGACACCGTCGATGCCTAATTTTCAGACTTAACAAAACTTAAGAATTCAACAACTCAAAAATTCAGCTCTAAAAAATAATCAAAACTCAAATTTCCAGTTGTTCCTAATAAGTAATCAAACAAAGCACTAACCTTGTAAATGAGAAAGGGAGAGAGACCAGGTTGGTTACTTTCTAAGAATGAGCTCGAGAATTATATTTTGAATCACTCAAGTGGCAGTAGAGAGCAAAACTCTTCTAGGTAACAACAATTTCAATCAAACCTGTTAAAACAATGATTGGTGTGAGAAAATATTTATCATCAAAAAAGGGCATACGACATATGGCAAGCAACGATAGTCATTACATTCCATGTGCTGTTAATATAAAAATCCATTACATAATCTTCAATAAACATTAAAATGAATCGAAATTGTTACATTCATGGAGGATTAACTTACACAGAATGGTTGATAGGAGAAAGAATGTTTTAGGTGAAAATGGAGAAAAAGGTGCACACCTTGTGGGTGATTTTAGTACCTTACTGAGTGATTATGGAGCTTGCCCTTTGCTTTTGTCGGCTATTCTTCTATTTGTTTGTGGCAATCCTTGGGGTGGTGGTGAGTCAGCCAAGAAAAAAATGGGGTCTTGAGTCAGTGATGAGTGTCAATTAAAGTCGCCTTTTCATCATTTCAACAACGTTAAACGTTTGTGTTCTTTTTGGTGAATTTAAGGGCTTAAAACTTGACTCCTACACCCCCCCCCCCCCCCAAAATAAATAAATAAACTGGAATCTCTTTTTTATCTTATCATAATGTTAATTGATTTTATTTGTGAATTGCTCTTCCTTCGTTGATATTAAAACTGGAATCTCTTTTTTATCTTATCATAATGTTAATTGATTTTATTTTTTAAAAATTAATTTGTAATTGTCCATCGAAATGACGATTCACTTTTCAAGATTGTGATGGAAAAGGACCTTAACGGCTGCAACAACATCGTGGGCTTCTCTTTCTTCATTGACATTGAAGCCCAATCATCTGATTGTTCAATGTTTATAGTTTTTTTAAAATTTATTAGTCCTTCAAAATAACTATTTAATTTTTGCAGATAGAAACTATTGAAATGATGAAAAGCGAACTCAAACTCAAATCGGTTGCTGAGCCATCGTCTGCTTGTACAATTGAAGAACCATTGCCTGGTGAAGATGAAGCAGAATACCATCCTCCTAGTCCATTTCCTGAGTACCATCATCTTAGTAAGCCAACATTTCGTAGGTAAGGGTTCTTTTTGTTATGACCTGATTAGAGAATTAATCCATCAAACTGAATAAGGAATTGTAGGGAGAGAGATAAAAGTGATTCAAGAGATGGTTAGGAAATCCGTTTCGTTCCTGATTGTTTCCATGTGCATTCGACTCAACAACGTATAACGTGCATGGAGCACATGAATTACAACAACCAAAATATTAGGCATGGCTGACTCAAACAACTTTGTTAAACCACATCTAAACTGCCAAAACAGCATTAAAGTCAAAATGACAGTGGTTAACTATCTAACTAACTAACAAAACTAAGAATATCGACTCACTACTTAAACTACATCGTATGGCTAATTAAAGGATTTAACATTAGCCGATAGCCTTTACTTAAACCCTAAAACGTAACACTTGTTCGCTCATATGATGAATCCTCGGATCATTTTCTTCGTGAATGATTTCTCCACTGCTTCAATATTTTCGGCTTATATGATTTGATTGACTAAGTTATAAGATTTCTAGGCTTGTTGTTTCTTTATAATTGCGCTTAGAGTTTTTAAACATGTCATTTCTTTGCAGGTATAACTACAGGGAATATTTACATGAGTGTATAGAATTGGCCATTGCGCACTATGAGTTAAACCAGGTTTGCTTCTCTCTTACGTCTTCCTTGGAAGTTTGGTACTTAGCTCACCCTCTCATCATTTCGCTTGTCTGACTCTTACACTTAGTAGGGGATCAGTTTGGTACTTAGCTCACCCTCTCATTATTTTGCTTGTCTGAATCTTACGCTTTGTAGTGTGATAAATTAGAGCTACTGGATCCATTGGTCATGACATCCTTTGTTCCGAGTGATTGGAGAATTGGCCGTATATTTCATGTAAGCTTTATTGCTAGGAAGTTGGGTCTTCACAAGTAAACTTTTTTTTGCTGAAATTGGTGAAACTGGTCGTGGTAGACACGTGAAAATTTGTTCCAGCGTGGATCCTGGTCCGTAATTTTAATTTAAATGCTCTTTGTTTGAATGTTACGTGTAATATCTTTATCTCTAGTATATTATGACAACAAAACTTTCTCATTTAGTTACTTGGATGTTAATTTGATTGTAGGTAATCCCTTTGTTGATACCGGTTGTGGTTATTGTCACCCTTTCGGTGTCATATATCACCCCTTTGTGGAGTATGATTGGGTAGGAGGACAACCTGAAGGTTGGATACATCTTTTCTTCCTTTTCTATACAATTCCGTTTCTCCTTTGTACTTGGGAATGTGGCCTAGTTTTCTGGGGTTTAGTTTTACAATATCACATGATACACCATACAAAATACCAGTTTGAATTAGAAAATATTATTCTTACCATTTCCTTCTGTAAATATTGTGATAGAATGTTTTGTTGGATGTGAGCAGGATATTCCAAGACAGTTAAGCATTTACGAGGCATGTGCGAAACGGTATTGCGGTAATGTATCGTGCTTTGCTTTTTTAGGTCTTTTAACCATCGTTGGCTTCCAATATGTTTTCTTTGCTTTAAAACCATTATGCAATTATCTATGCAATTATATGAATATCCGCATTAATTTTTAGTGAAGCGTATACCATCAAATCTACTGTTGAAGATCTTCACTTTGAGGATGAATTTGAGTTGAAGAAAGCGATTAATGGCCATGCGTTGATGGCTCTAAGAAGATTTATCAGCTCTAAGTGTAAGTTAGCTCCATTATTTTATATTTCTTCCTTGTATTTGATATAGGAGTATAATCTTAGTTTATCTCCTCCTCTCATATATGTTTGATTTTTTGATTTGTAGGGTAGTTCTTATGAATTTTTGGAGGTTGTGTCTTGTACCCGATTCGTTTGTGAAGACGTTAAATTTGGGGGAGCTTTCTGGGCACACTTAATATTCCAGGCCAAGTTGAAGGACACTGTCAACGAAAACTCTTCGGTGGAGCAATTTTTTGTCTGAAGTTTGCTTTGATGTCGATTTGGTCACATCTTGTGTTACTGTCCCGTCTTCTGATTGTTCTGGTAATTTGTTCAATATCCGTCCCCATATACGTGTTCCATTTTACCTTAAAAAAGCTGAAGCCATTGATTATATATGTTATTCTTCAGCAGTTTCAGTTTCTGGAAATGAAAGTAGGTGTGTTGTTTGTCGTGATGTATGCCCAATGTATCATCCGGTTGGTGAATACGATGCTGGCTATTATGGAGGAACATACGCTGATTCCCTGGTATGACATTTTAATATTTTTCCTCTTTTCTATTTCCATCGTTTTGACTTATATACTCCCTCCGTTCCATATTAAAGTTCTGAATTTGACTT